>JPKZ01000162.1:259698-288396 GCA_000803305.1 Toxocara canis | reverse complement strand
TTAGGTGGAGGAGGGAGGAGGGAGTCGGAGAAGAGTACGAAATTTTATGTATAATAGCTTTTATGCGAGTAACACTAAGTTAAAAGACAATACGTTGCGCGTATTGTCCAAATGAGTGTTTTTTTCACCGTTGATCATATTTCGTTTAGTCGACCCGTATAGCGTGTGATCCATATCTCGCTCTCAGCACAAAAATATAATTGTTTTCGATTCTCAAAATTATCCATTGCATGCCAGATGTTTCTTTTTTTTTCTCGATTCACTACACACTGCCAGGGAGTTGTTTGGGTGGAAGAGGGTGACGTAAATGTATTCAATGGTTACTTCATCGTTAGCCTTTCGGTTGGCTATGTTTACAGCTTGCTGAAGACAGCTGCTTTTCTGATGGTGCAGCTGAAATGGTTGGCGAAAAAAAAAACAGCTGAGCTAACTGATATTCGAGTCTAATGAGTTCGATTATAAGAATGCTATTCTGTTGCTTTGAAAAAAAAAAACAAGCATTAGCTTTGCTGATTGTAGATTCCATAATAGTTCGGTATGGTAAAGGTAATTAAGGTAATTAAGGTAAAGTAGGGGTATTTAGGCCAATGGTTCGTTCACTTGCATGTATCATTTTGATGCATGACATTTTTGCCGTTCAAAATCTCTGTGTAAGTTAAGACTTGAAATTATTGGTTTGTTGAAACGTTATCATAAAACGTTCAGAGAAAGTTATGCAAAAATCTGATAAATAGAAAATGAGAGACAAGCGAGGTATGTTTATGCATCCGATTCTCGTCTTATACGATGCGCATCTTAGGAAATGCTGATTTCGTCCGTAAGTCGCGTGGCGCATATCGTTTTTTAATGAACATATGGCAAACGTCCCACTTTTTGAATATGCTACAGTATTAGGCGTTTAATGAGGTGATGAACGATCAGCAGCCCATCGATAAGTCAATTATGTGTCATTAGACGATCTTAAGCAATTCTGTCAACCAGATCAACCGGTTTTAAAAGAAACCAACAAATTTTAAAATATGCCCAATGATGCATTCATGTTTTCATCCAACCAACCATTCGACAGTGCAAATCACTCATTTAAATTCATTTTTCTTTCATAATTATTTTTCGACTTAGACACTTGCTTACAAAGTATGAGCTAAGCCACTTACTTACAAAGTATGAGCCAAGCCACTTACTTACAAAGTATGAGCCAAGCCACTTACAAAGTATGAGCCAAACCACTTACGAAGTATGAGCCAAGCCACTTACGAAGTATGAGCCAAGCCACTTACAAAGTATGGGCCAAGCCACTTACTTACAAAGTATGAGCCAATATTTTGGTATCAGTAGGGAATCTCGAGCTATAGAGCTACCTGACAGCAATATAACCACATATGCACGTTTCTAGGGAATTTGAATATGGTGCTTTGTTCCGCATGGAATTTTTACCGGAACTCATAGTAATGAAGCGCTGCAGATTAATGCAAATTTCTCATGACTTGTCGTAGAACACAGCCCAGCAACACTGTTTATTCTAGAGCTCTTCTTAAAACAAATTCAACTTGATTTAAGCTTCACACATTTCTGCGCGTTTGTTTGCTGTTTTAAAAAGAAAGATCGGAAGAAATGCTGCTTGAAATTAGTCTTCATGAACGTAGAGACATGTGAAAGGGAGCAGCTATAAGCGTGAAAAGAAGCGATACATCTAAGCGGAACATGAAGGGCGATAAAAGCTCTCATCTAGATGCTCATGCATGAAGCATGTGCGTTGCGCCTGTTCGCTTGCGCAATAGGTTTGTTAGCTAACGCCCATTGCAGTGTTCAAATATATAAGCTATCGCGCCGAACAGTCTCCATACCCACACATACACTCATACACACGCATGGATACACGCACGAACAACCGGTCGGCCTTCCCAGTTCGCTTCTTCGTTTGTTCGTCGTACTTAACGGTTCCACATTCTTCTTATTTTTTTTTCACAAACTACACATTTAACGTTCTACCTAAACAATGATCAAACATTTGATTTGATTCTCACTGAGAGAAAAAAAAAGATGTGACGTATATACTTCCGGTCTTAGAAAACGGATGCGTTTTATGATTGCGTACTGCCACCCGCTGATACTAGTTCTTCCTATCATGAATCGTCTATCAAACACTACAACAGTTTCTATCGTAGCAGCTCGCAGAAACCCTTCCTTTTCGTTCCTTTCATCCCGCTAATTAAGAATGCAGTTGATCTCCTCATTTGTTTGAGACTAAATTCTGTAATTGACATTGTCGGCAAAAAAAGCATCTTTATGCTTATAAGATAGAAGCTAATTAAATTGGTTATTAATTAGGTTGTTGTAAAGAAGTTTTGTATTTTGTATTAACAGTTTACAGTGTTTTGCATTTATTAATTGCAGTGTTGTTCTCAACTCTCATTAAATTTGAACGCTATTCGGACAGATGCACCCTCATCTTCGTTCCTCTTCCGTTTTTTTGTTTAGCGATTATTTTTGTATCCTGTAGCAACCATTCGAAACTCTGAAACAGTTGCTGTAGCAATCTGTATAGCAGTTTTGTATTCTGTAGCACCGATACGGAACTTATAAATTTTATGCTTTAGCTTTTTAAGAACATTTTTGTTTTAAACATTTCCAACAGTCATGTATAAATTACTTGAACGCTTTTTCTATACGCTTCTATGGATTTTAATATATAGTCTATCTTATCATCAAAAGTTAAGCGATTATCATTCTAATCAGCTAGAGCTAATGAGGCATCGTTGTTTGATACTATCGTCCAATAGTATTCTCTTCGATATATACAGTATTCGAGGCAACTAATCTAAAACAATTCCATAGAAGAAAGTAATAGCTAAAAAATTTCCAAGTCGTTGTAGTTTGTGAATTTTCGCTAGCTATGTGTTGTGAGATATTTAAGTGCTTTACAGACTACGTTTTTCGAAGCTTTTAGTACATTTTAATTAGCGCACCTGACATATTGTAAAAGCATATTAGACTCTTCTAAGATGGGAAGTGATTTAATTTCTCCATGTTTATCTTAAGACAAACTAAAAATGAGTGATTCACTGTTGAAATATATAGCACTCTTTATTTGTCTGCAGTTGCTTGAACTCATATGTACTTCTTAAGAGGTCCATTTTCATGTCCTGAAACTTTTTGAAAGCCAGGAGTTCCGGCTTCATGTCCTCGAACTTTTTAGATTCTGTTTAAAAGGTGGATGATGGCGCTGACAGCTTTACCTGTTGTATGCAAGGCTTGCGTTGGTTGTTATGCGCGCTGTTTTCATGACATAGAAGTTGTGCAGTCAGTTGGCTCACACGGTGCCCTCCCACCGACCACGCAGTATTCACGATGCATTGATGTGTACAACGAAGAGCATTTGTAAATGCAGCCAACCTCGAAAGGTGGTTGGTCGGTCGTTTGACTGGAACTACTTCATCGGGGTGTTGGTATCAGGCGGCCAAGCTCCCAAGGGCTTTTAAAGGTGCTCTACGATATTGAGCCTTTAACGGGTTTGGCCTCGCTCTTACTCGATTGTGTTGATACTTCATGCTTTGTTTCAGGTGAGAGCAATCTTTTGTTGATGGCGTAGTTTCAGGCGTTCCCTGTCCGGTCTTACATGCTACAGTTCACACCAGCCATTAGTACTTATGCACTTGATCTGCTTGAATACCTGAACATCCTCTCGTTTAGATGGTCTTCTGTTTAATATGGTAGTGCTTTTCTCCTCGTGTTGGCGATCACCATTCATTAGCGAATTTAGTGCATGCATTATCCTATGTATCGAATAGACATGGGCTATGAAAGTTACAGTACTTAAATGTACTTAAATATACTTAAATGTTTTGTTCGAGATAATCAGTAATATTCTGAGAAATCATTGACAGTATAAATTTTAGTGCTGTGATAGTCTATACAATCGTCTGCTTTATGCGTAACTAACTTCGCCACTAACCAGTATTGTTGCTTCTAGTTGTTCATGTCATGCTACCGATGAACTCGTTGTTATTCGCATGCGTCCTCGCTAAAAGTCAGGGTGGCTACTTTGATTTAAAGTTAAATAACCTCTCAGTTTTTTTTTGTATGGCAACATTTGGCTTCATAGTATTTCTTTTCGGTGTTAGACCAATAGTATTTGTTCAGAAGAACTATTACTTCATGGTCGTTACAGTATTTAAGTGTACTTGAATATGCTTAAATGCTGAAGAAATGATTATACTTTATAGTCCCTAATTTTGCGCTAAAAACTATTTCTTTGCAAGTAGAAGTACAGTACAATTTCAAAGAGGGCAAAACGATTCGCCGATGATTTTTCTCGAATTTTTCGTCAACATTGTTTACAGCATTTGCTTGATTTGCGAACGATGGAAATGCTTGGAATTTGACAACATAGATCTTAACTTTTCGAGCTCAGCGTAACATCTGTCTTTTTTTTTTGGAGTTTCTTTGCGTTCTGTGATTTTGTTGTTCTTTTGAGCTGGTGTTTTTCACAGCATATTCTATGGTCGTCTTTCCAATGCTTCAATGGGTCGTTACTCGATTCTTGTTTCGACTTCATTCGCTGAAGGAGGCGCTTTTTGAAGGCTTCCGTTGTTTCAAGATGTTTTCGATCATTTGCGCCAACGAATACTTCTGTTGTATGGAAATGTTTAGCGACTTCGGACGCTATACAAGTAACATCGATATCACTCACGAATACGAAACCCTTGAAGAATTACTTACAGCACAAAATTGATTGACCGGTATGGAGATGCAGCTGCCAGATATCTATGCCACCATGGATGAGTGGAATGGGCGCAAGTGGCGCACCATTGTTCGCATCTTCAGGGTCACAATTAGTAGCCTTTTAAGTTGAGCGAAATGTTCAGCTGATATCCCTCTGATATGACGAATTCTACGCAGTTGATAAGATCACACACGATTCGTTAGCTGTCTGGTCCAGCACTATTCGCTCATATGAGTGCAGCTTCCGTGTTAAACTGTTTGTTTGCTTGCCAACACCAGAGAGACGTAAAGGTACTGCTGCTGTAAAGTACGCGACTTTTCAAAAAACCTTGATGATCGATTATCTGTCTGAGTGAGCTTTCATCACTATCCCTCGCAATTGTACTTTTGTTTATGACTGACTCCTTCCAAGTTCTTTGAAGCATAAATTTACCGTTGTTTTTCAGATGCGCCTGTTTATCACATAAGTCTTCACTTTGTTCCACGTTTCGTTCGTCTTCTTCTTCTTCTTCGTATTCAATAGTTCGTCTCTTAACGTTTCGAGGAAGGTGTAATTTCTTAGACGATCTAAATTGTTCGTGATCAGTGCATGAAGTGCCGAATCGTCGATGTAGACAGACGGATAGTTGTTATTGTTGGATTGGACGTTTGATCAGCAATAAATTTCGACTCACTAAAATGCTTGTCACGTTTTGCACTTTTGTAATGTTTTGCAATATTTTTTATGTGACAGTACTAATAAAGATATGTCGAATGTTTGCAAACTTTGCATTTTGCAAATTGCACTAGTGCATGTAAATTACGTGAAGCGCTTGAGCATGAGTTTAACTGCAAAGACTGCATACTTGTACGCTAAGTACAATGCGTTTTTGCTGTCGCTTCGTCTCCTTTAAATCATACGCTAAAAGTATAAGTAAATAGTGTTGTCAGTACATTTTAAGAAAAACTTATATGCGTAGAATTAGGGAGTTTTTAAAAGGACTTTTTATTAGTTGTTTTTTCTTGCAGTTGTTTTGGTTGTTCACAATCGAGAGAAAACTATCATTGTGCGAACGTTTACTTCTAATGTTGACATTATTTGCTCGTTTTGATCATTTCATATATTTGTGGCCTCAGATGAGGTTGGTTGATTGTACGTGCTGATATCTCTGTTCTTTAAACTGTTTTCTAAGCTGAAAAAAAAGGAAAAACGAGCGAACTAGCATTGCTGTGATTGTTCTGTCTACTGTATCACACATGTATCACTGTATGAGTATGAGGCAACTTATGCGTTGTTGATTTCCATAAAAGTAAATATAACAGTTTAAGAAACAGAAATATCACTACTTATTTTTTGGGCTGTATAGCGTTTTATAAGTGATGCATGGCACGCGTTACTCACTATCAGAAATGCTTACTCGTTTATCATATCCGAGTAACAATTCGTTGTTTTCAGAAAGATTACTTTTGCCGATTCCTAAAGATGAGTGAGACGCTAATCGACGCTTGTGCTTATGATGTGGATCGGCCATCATGTAGTGGTGACAAAAGCAGTGATGGATTGTCGTTTCAATATGAGTGGATTGTAAAAGTTTCCGAAAGGTGAACATTTCAAAATGCCTTATTATTTTTACTTTTTTTTTCGTTTTGCTTCGTTATGGTGCTCCCAATATTAATTACCGATCATAAGCCATATCCTTTTCATGTCTTTCACTTAAATGCAATGCGCTTTACATTTCCATTAGATGCTGCTTCTATAAAGTATTGTAGGAAAGGCAAAAACATCTCACTTCCACTGCTTTTTCACTTTTAACCTATGTATAAATTACGGAAACCTGTATGTGCAAATAATAATTTATAAGTGGCGTACGAAAATGCAATAGGAGTCAGACCCCGCAAAGCTACGCGTCATGAGCCCCTTATCAAAAGATTGGGCGTCTATTCCTAAGAAAGCGTTACGGTACTTACAGTATCCAACTATCTCTGATAAATGATTTCTATTTAAGATCGATTGGTAGCGAGGCAGTAATTTTGAATGTGTCACCAGCATTCAGCACCGCATTCAATGGAGTACAATTTACATGGACGTTGAGGCTTAGCGATGACTGTATCGCTCCTGATTGCGCGGATGCAAGTAGTAATGGTGTAAATGTGTTTCTGTACTACAAAGATGGACCAGCACAAGATATCAACATTCTTGACGCAGGGTATGTAGCCATCCTACCGTATCCATCCTCTCGCTTGCCCGGCATACTCGTTTGAAACATCACCTATCGCCCATACGAATCTTTTCACTAAAGTTCAGTCGACGAAACATCCAATGCTTTAAAAGTTTTGAGAAACGATCGCTTGACATGAGATTAAGAGGTCATCGAGTTTTTGATAATTCGATTCATGCTATGGCTCATCTCATATGTGACTCACCTTATCTCTAGGGTCTTCTTTGTTCGTCGGAATATCAACAAATTTCCGTTCGGAACGCTTAAGACATCGAAAGACACACTCGTATTCGCCGAGAAATGAAAGAATCTTACGACTTCGATGCTGTAAACAATCTGATCCACTAATATAGAATTGTTTATCCAATAACTTCTCACGAAAATTATATAAATATTGCGATGCATTGACCTTGCAGAAAAACGTGAGCTCTTTGAGGGGTACTTTTATTGTTCTCTTCGTTTTTCTTACTTTAACTCTTAACTCCTTTGAGGCGTATGTCATCACTTTTTCGTAATTTCATTCTTAGCAATTTGAAATTAACTATGCGTTAATTTTTGACAAATTATTCCAAACGAACGTTTAACGTGAATAAAATTCCATTTTAGTAAACACAAAAAAAATAAAGAAAAATTTCAAATTTTCAAAATAGAGAAATTGCCTTTGATTGAAAAAAAAAATGAAAATTTTTACATTTTTCCAACTTCAGGATAACAATTGCTGACAATGAAGGTCAAACGGTATTTACAAATTTGCGCATCGCAGATGATGAATTTACACGTGGTAGCGGATGGGCCGTGAAAACAACAGTCGAACAAATGCAAAAACTTACTCGTTTCATGCAAACCAATATCAATAACACTGTTCGCATTACGGTTGATATTAGGTACGTTGACAACTTTATTAATACTGAGTATCATGGTTTCGCAAAACACAACAAACTTTTCCATATTTCAAAATACAAAATTTTCATAAAATTTTTTTTCTTTTTTTTTGCTTTTTTTCACTTTTTATGGTTTTTCTCAATGGTTTCATATGGTTTCATGCCAAAAAAATTTTTTCTTCAAAAAGTTCGCCAAAATCATCTTAAATTTTCTCATTATGGCAGCCGAAAAATAAAATAAAACCAAATGAGCGCATTTTAGAATGGATGAAAGAGCGTTTTCACCATTATGCTATTTGCCATCCGTTGATCATGCAAGTTGTCGTCTGGAGGCTGAGTGCCATAAATATTTGAAGGAAGTCGAAACGAACAAAATTCTTGTGCCTGATCTCGACCTCGTACTCAACGATGTTAGTTATCTATATTTTACCCTTCTTATAGTAACTACTATGCATTAAATATTGCAAAAGAAAAACGAGAATACTAAGCATATAATATGTTATCTGCCTTTGAAAAGATTAAATCTAGTTGTTGGGTAGACCTGCTCATGTGTAATATTATTACTTCAAGAGCAGATAGTAGAAATTTTTAAAATGATTCATTAGTCAATTTGATCGTTTTGGGTCTCCCAAATATTTAAAATCTAAAAATCAAAGGTTTTTTTAGTTTCAGAAAAATTGTTGATTTCATTGTTTTTTTTTGCATTTGCAGCCCGATATTTTCGCTGTACATCGGCAAATATTTTTACATGGATGCAAGGAAGTGGATCGTCGTCTTAATGGTTCATCTGATGCAAAACAAGTTACCAACGTATGTTAACTAACCATAAATTTTCTAGAGGGTGTTTACCACAATTCCGCATGTTTTTTTTTTGGCGTCAAAAATCACCTTCAAATGAAATTCACGTTTTCGAATACATCATTCAATGTGATCGTTATTCAACAATAAGACTAATTTAGAAAAGGAGATTTTTAACATCTCGGCAAGACGACGGTTTAAAGGTATATGCTTCATTCTAGTCATTTACGAAAAGTCGGTCGAATAAGCTCAATTAAGCTTTATCTTAATTTATCTTAATTTTATCAAGCTTAATTTTAAGTCTATCAAAATGAGCTAATTAATCAGACGAATGAGTCATATTCATTATGTTGAGTTTTATTGTTCTCATAATGGTCAACGGAATGATGAATTTTAAGGTATTTGCGCACGTGTATTTCAATAAGTGCATAATGCCTGGGGTGGAATGCTTCGAAGACTTTATGGAGGTAATCGAAGGGTCACGCAACCATCATATACCGGCGCTAACACGTGAAGCTGAACGTTTCATTTGCGGAGAGCTAATCGCGGTAAATTTTCACTCAGCTTTAATAACTGTATCGACTGTTTATTTTCTGCGAATTTTTTTGTGTAAGATATGGGCGACTTAAAGGAACTGAACTAAGCCATTAAAGCTGATGACGACAGAGGCATTTTTATACATGGCAAAAAGGCGATGAAAGCTGTAGTAGCGTTATCTGTATAGGATTATACATATTTATGCAAATACAATGTTGGTTATTTATTTATGTTATATATAGGACAATGCAAATACCGCAACACAAATGCAACTATGCAAATGCCATTATGCAAATACAAGATTTATGCAAATATTTATGCACTTATGCAATATTCGTGCAAAATTACACATACAAATGCAAATGCGTAAAAAATTTATGCAAATGCATCCAAGTACAATTCATGCAAATGCAAATGCAAATGCAAATATGTTAGAGAGTGTTGCAGCCATATAGCAAATGAAAATTTTGCAGTAAGAGATGTTGTTGATTTCACAGAAAAATGACATTCAGAAATGCGATGAAATTGACTTAGGTTCATTTGAAAGCGGATGTCAAAGATGACATCCTTCATCTCCTTTTTTTAACCTCAATCAAAAAACGTTGGAGCAATCAGATGATTTTTTGAAAATAGCTAAGTGCAATTAACTGCAATCGAAAGGCGAAAAAAGTCGAAAAATTTGCAAAAGAAAAAAAGAGAAGTTGATTAAGTTCGAGAATTTTGCGTAAAGAAGACGAAAAAATTTTTACGCTCTAACTTATGTTGAGCGGTTGATGCATACACTATTTTCGACGTTTTGACGTTGCGAGCCCTGTGTTTGTTAAAGAACAAACATTAGAAATTCCCGTACACCTTCAAAGAAAAAAAAGGAATACGGATAGATCTCACAACGAATTCTCTGGCTTAATGTACTTTGGGGTTATGCAGCTGTATAATAGAGGAGTAGACCGCCTTCTGTTAAGACAACAAAATGTTTACCGCGATGGGAATGCTCTGTTGGGAAATTTGAGAAAGCCCACTGCTGGCCTTTTTGGCTGAAATTTTTGGCAAAAAATTCACTCAAGTTCTTTCCATAAATATGTTGCTTTTTTTTTGCTGCTGATCGGAATTTTCTCAACGAATTATATCCTGATGAACATAATCGGATCCCGAGCGACCGTTTCATTTTAGACAATTTTTGCAAAATGAAAGATCCGTTTATTTTTTTGCGCAAAAGAATTTTTGCAAAAATTTTCTCGAATTTTTCAGCCCACTTTTCAGGCTATATTCCTTTGTTCACATTCTTTAATGAGTTTTTCTGCATAAGTATACATGTATATATATATACATATATATATATATGTATATATATACATATAAGTATACACGTATATATATATACATATATATATATACATATATATATAGAAAATGTTGAGCACCCCATGGAATGAGCAGTTATGGTGTTTGGAGTCTAAAGTAAACGAGTTTTTTTGTGCTGCTATACGCACACAATAAAAAAATTTAAAAAACTGGCTCCAGACGATTTTCAAAATCGTTGTTACGTTCTCTTCACTCGGCGTGTTATGTCGGCAAGCAACAGCAGTTGTGTTTTGATCGAAAAGGCGAAAGATCACATTTATATATCACGTAAACCACTTTAATAAAGCACACAACTGTCGCGCGGATCGCATGCATAACTTTTAGAATGAAGCTTCATGTTGTTTCGGCATAGAACTATTCAAATCGATGATTTGCACATTCAGTTTCCACGCAAAGATTACTTACTTTTATCACCCCTCTTATCACCCCATTTTATCATCCCCTTTTATCACCCCTTCAACGGTTCAATCGTATGGGCTATATCGTCTGACGGTGAAGTAATATAATATTTACCGTTTACACATTTATACTATTATCTCATACATAATAGGCCGAGTGAAAAAATGATTAGAACTGAAATAAAATCAAAAACATATGTTTATATATATATATATATATATATATATACATATATTATATATGCATAAACGTATCCCCAAGAACAAACTTTCGAGCTTTACGTTCTTTTTCTTTTTGCTCATTCAAAATTCATATCGAAAATTAATTAGAAAAATTACGCAATGAATAATTTTCCACCTCAATGTTGCCAATGGATTTTTTTTGTGTAATTGCAGAAAATTATGAGTTTAAACAATCGACTAGCCTGAATAACAAGAATTTTTCAGTGTTCGGGTGAACTAAACTTTGCAAAGAAAATGTTATTGTTGGCACAACGCTATCAACTACCCGTGCTAAAGATGATGTGTGTGGGCATTTTAACCGATCGTATTGTCGAGCATTCCAATAAGTTCGAGCGAATCAACACAATCGGTGACGAAATGCGCAAACTTGTCCGACAAATCACGTATGCTTCCCGAGATTTTCCTCTCTATGAAATTGAGAAGGTTATTTTGGCGAAATTTTACCCCACAGTTGGGTAAAATTTTTCCGGAATGACTATCCACGAAAAAGTTGAAAAGTTATTCTTAACGGAATTTCGGAAACAAGTTAGTATCACCTCCTATTCATTCTTACGTCTAGCAGGTAGATACATTAATAACAGGTAGATATGCTAACTGAAAAAAGTAACAAGTAGATATACTAATTACAATCGCCTTTAAATTGATATACAAAAGCAATTATGTATTTATGCATGTCGAAATAATTCCATTTTTCTTTTAGATTTAGCGACGATCAGTATTCGACTGATAAAGCTGACAGTGATTCATTGGTGGACAGCGTTGTTGAGGAACTTAAAATGTTGACGAAACGCATACGCAAAGTTTCAATATCAAGGTAAAATTAATTTATCCGTTCGTTTAAGATTCAAGGTTTCAACTATAATATGTCGAAGGGTCTTAATAAAGATATATCCTCTTGTTTTTTTTTGAAAGCTCATTTTTAATTATACCTTAACGCCTTCAAAATAATCGTCTAAACGCTTCCTGGTGTAAAGATCACCTCTCTTGTGCAATCAGTTGAAGAACTCTCAGAGTGTTGATCGCTTAGAAAGAAAATGAGAGCTTTCATCGAGAGCAAGAGCAAGTTGTTTTGATTTGATTTAATGAGTTATTTTACTATGAGATTGAAATGTTTTGATTAACAATTTAGGGATTGAATCGATAATGAGATTCATCTAGAACTCTTTATATATTATTTTGCTTTATTAATTACCTAGATCACCTGATCCCGCTATCGGCAACATATTGTCGTGACGGCTGAAGTCGTCCAACTTTCCATTTCAATCTCTCTCTGTTCGCGGTAAGCCGCTACCACTAGAGGTCCTTCTACTTTCCGTGTCTCATTAGTCCATCTCATTAGAGGTCATCCTGGTGGTCTCTTGATGGTTTATTAATCGCCCCTGCATAACCATACTTTCAGATCGTGCTCAACAACAAGCGAAAAATCATCACGTTCCAACTCTGTTTGTTCTTCACCTATAATATCACCACATACTTCATTGTAAACATCGTTTCATACATACTTTGTTAGTTATTTAACGATCATCTTTTCATCCACCGCTTAAAGCCTTAATTTAAAAATTAGCATATTAGGTGATGTAAAGCTAAATTTGCCAATGAGTAAGACACGAACTTATCATCTTCCACTTTCCATACAGATGCTTCATCGAATTGAACGCTAATCTTTCTCATCACTGTATGGAACCTTAGAGATTTTCAGATTCATTAACGTTGGAAACTTGCTGCATAATCGAATTTTGCATAAAATTTTGCATAATCAAAAGCAACATAATTCCATGGAGGAAAGCTACGCTAACGTTTTTCCTAATATGCAGCACTCTAAAAACTATGCGGTGGTACTGTAGACTAAAAATAGCATAGCTTTTGTTGACGTATGGACCTTCATGCACATGCAAGCAAAAAAATACGGGTTTGTTTTGTTCGAGCAATTTTTTAATTTTTCTTCTTTAGATTTTTTAGTTTAGTAATTTTTTCTATAGTTCAGTTGAAATTAAACCTAAACTCGGAACCATGAATTCCAGCCGACTCCTAAGTCGGTGTCCTTCTAGCTAATAAATGTTCTTGTATCAAAAAAAAGATTCCAAAGTAAGCTGTAGATGCGAAAAAAGAGCCTTTTTTTTTAAAAACCTTATTTTCATGAGCAATTTTTTAATTTTTCTTCTTTAGATTTTTTAGTTTAGTAATTTTTTCTATAGTTCAGTTGAAATTAAACCTAAACTCGGAACCATGAATTCCAGCCGACTCCTAAGTCGGTGTCCTTCTAGCTAATAAATGTTCTGGTATCAAAAAAAAGATTCCAAAGTAAGCTGTAGATGCGGAAAAAGAGCCTTTTTTTTAAAAACCTTATTTTCATTATTGAGTAATCGATTTCGAAAAAATAAACAAGAAGGATGATTTACCGAAAGAGGTAATTGTTAAGATATTCTTAGACGGCTGTAAATAAGGTGCTTTGCTTTTGTATAGTATTTAATGTTGAATTATGCTTCATTAATTTTAATGGTATAAGTACAGTGTGATTCAAGTTTCGTTTTTCGTTACAAAAATACTTTGTTCACTGTTCGCGTACGTTGTCAAGGAAAGTGCTCAAAGTTCAGTAATGTGCAGCTGCTTATCTTCTCTGTTTTACGATCCCTCTAATTAGTTCTCGTTCAATGGGTTCATCTCACTAGCTTACCTACTTGGGTAACTAGTAAATTTGATGTAAATATTTTTTTGTCGCAGAGTATAATATTTTTTCTTTGCAGCATCTAAGTTCAAGGATTTTTATCATCTGACTTCTTTTTAGCTTTTATATAGAAAAGCAGCAAGAGATACACGGAAAGTTCATACTACCTTTGAAATGATACTTTGAATAACATCCATTTATAAGGAGTTTCATCTGAAGTTGTTTTTACTAATAAAGTGTAAACCATCATACCATATGAAACTTGGCAGTTCCTCCTCAACCTAACAGAGTTTTTTCCTCAATGTGTCCAGAACTTTTTCTTTCGATACTTCTCGAACTTTTTCTTCTGACTCTTCCCGAACTTTTTTCACCGATAGTTCCCCGAACTTTTTCTTTCGATACTTCCCGAACTTCTTCTATCGATACTTCCCGAACTTTTTCCTTCGATATCTCTTGCATTATGTTCGAAGTAAATACCTCTTTCCCTAACGCAGCTGCATATTCCAGCAATATATGCGTATTTATTGTTTTTCTATGGCACAATTTCGATTTGCAATAGATTGCCCGTATGGGCATATAAGATGCAGCGAGATTTTTATTGTTTTATTAATTACGCCCTTAATGTTGTTTGTCGACAATTGAAAAGAGCAATAAAATTTTTTTTCTGTGAACGTTGAAAAAAGTTGATTTCGCAATTCAACGATATTAAGATGCCGATTGCACAATTCAAAAGTGATGAAGAAAATAGTCAAAGATGGGAATAGCGATGATTTTGTTAACTGTTTTAATCTAAAAATTATTAAGGTTTTTAGAAAATTTATTTGAAAAATTTGTTCAAAAATTGTTTGAAAAATGAAAATTTGTAAAAAATTCCCCAATCATACAATTAACAGTGAAATTTCCGGACAAAACATAACGATAATGAAGTGCAAAATAAGGAAACTAAATTATTCTACGATTATATGAGCGTTCATTTTGCATGAAATTCGTATAAGAATTTTCATATATTTTCGAATTATATTTATATATAAAACTGTACATAAAAATTCGTATAAATTCTTGAGCATAAAAGAAACTTCTTCAGGTATGATTTGCGTGAAAAATATCAACAAAGAAAATTGCTTGAAATTATCGCTTCGATCATGTGCACTATACAACTTACGAAACGGAACATTTACTTGAAACTTCGACAAACGCGACCGAAATTCGACAAGACTTTTGGGGTGACGTTTCGGAGTTAACCTATCCCTATTTATATGACGTATATGAAAAATAGCGCCGGCAGTAGCTCAATGGTACAGTTCCCGCTTCGTATGCGGGAAGACCTCGGTCGGATTCCCGATTGCTTACCAGATGAGTCGCCAGCAGACTGATCACCAGGCGTTCCAAAACTGGTCAAAACAATCGTGCGTGGGTATGGTTGTGCCAGCTGCATCGATACGGGAATCGATGAAATTACAGCTGCCTTTGCATCCCTTTGCATATGAAGTCTTGCAATGTTAGTAGAATGCTTTGTTCTGTATGCGTTCCTTGAACCCAATTTCTTTTTTCAGGTCTTTTTCTATGATTCGCACGTCCTGAGCAACTTAGCTGATAACAGTCGCAGTATTACGTAGTACATATTACGTAGGTCTTCGTTTAGTAATCAACTCGAAGCACTAAATAGCAGCTGGATTTCAATGAGCATATTATCCAGTCGGTTGCGATATTATGTATTTGCAATGAGATATGTTTGGAAAACAACAATTATGCATATTTGCAGTTTTTGCATAATATATGTATAATGCAATATATATTTGCAATGAGGGATCGATTTACTATATGGGTTGGCAATTTTTGCCGTATAATGCAAAACGCAAAGAGCATTTGGTTTCGGTCTCGAGCCCACTACCCGATACGTCAGCCGTTGAGAGTGAGACAACTTTGGTTAAGCAGTAAAACTTCGCGTCAAATTCTAACTCTTACTTGCATTATTGTTGTTTTAAAAACGATTATCTTGATTGTTCCTAAAGTCTCCTCTGGCCAACTATGAGCCTTAAATTGGCTACTGATTAAGCGACTGCGCTTATTGCGTGTAATTTGTTGGTGAACTATTTCAAGTGATCCGAATGTTGCACAATATGGAAGTAAACGATTCAGTTTAGTTTGATTTAGCTCGTTTTCTTACCTGTATAGGTTACTTTTATTAATTCTTTTGTTCGAGTAAACCTTAATAAAGTTGTAGCTAAAAGAATGGGAAACTTTTGGGACAATATTTTAACCCTTCTCGATTTGTTAAGAATCAGTATGTAGAAGGGAATGTTTTTGCACCTAAAATCTAATGCAAACGATTGAGAATTAATAAGATCAAAGTTTAAGTTTCATTGTGCACCAACTCACTAATTATTGCAAAGTAATTTTAAAACAGGAAATGAATTGAACTAATTCAACTTCATTGAATATGCACATGCATACATCCTAGCAAATCGAAGTGCAGGTAAATGTGACCTACGAATTTCATGCAAAATCAACGTTCATGCAATCGTAGAGTAATCAATATTTTAGCATGACTTAATCAGGGTCCATAGCAAATTGAATAGGCGAGACGCATTTTATGTAAATAACTTTGGGTTGCGAAACAAATATGATAGGAGTGGAAAATGCATTAGAGTTTCCTATCACCTGAAAGCTGGTAGGAAACTCTTATTGGTACAAATAGAAATTATCGTAAAAATTTCAAATCGAATTAAAAACAACAACAAAAAGACAACTATTTGGAATAGCGCTCAACTTAGCAATATGGATAACCGTTGGGGCACTATTTTTAGAATACTTTAGCAAATTACAGCTGTATCAACAGTTACTACAATTGTACCAGCAGTAAAACTGAAGTATCGCATTTACATTTAATGCCTATAATAGTATGATGATCCTGCTCTCGTTGTTAGTCTCATAGTAACCACGTGAGTAGTTTCTATTTAGAAGTATTTTTACATGGTTTTTTTTTTGAGAAAGCTATCATAGATACACAGTTTAGAGGACTGACTCCTCACAGAAACAAAAACTTAATAGAACTTTAAAATAGAACATAAAGCAAACCGAATTCGATCAAAAACTTCATTTATGCGCACTGCCTCGACGATCAAGTTCCGAAGAAATTGGTTGGCAAAAGTGATAAGCATTTGGACGCATTGAATAAAGCTGAATTTTGGACGAAGAAGTCTTATGAAAAATTGGGATGTCCGACAGTATGAAAGCGCTCTTCATGTATACAAAAAACTGGGTCTTTAAATTCAAAAAAAAGAACAATACTCCTCTATAATAGTAACTTGCACTTACAGTTTCACAGATCCGTCACTCTTTCGAAGAATAGTGTTTTCGCTGATCTCTTTTGCGTAAAGTCAAGAGACAACCATATGAATTACGTAACTTTGCAAAAAAAGCTAAAGATCACTGTATTTTGTACAATTTTTTTTGCGTCTTATTATTTGTTGTGAGCGTTTTGTGAGGATTGTGATGTATTATAATTCCTCGTTATGCAGTATATTCCGGGTTATCGACAAAACAATTTTATGATATTGCCGCAGCTGTCCGTATAAATATTCGTCACATTATGATGCATTTACTCTTCACAATAATACACTCACAAGCTTATATCAACATGACAATCTCATTTCCACAGTTAATTAGGCCAAGTTTAATATGCTTTATTACTGTTATTATTACTGTTATTATTACTATTACGAGTAAAGTAGTATTCATGATTTCAAAACTTGAGTAAGGCAAATCGATTAAAATCGATCAATTAAAGTATTGAACTGAAATCAGACGATCGGAAATTAGAACTGTACGTTGACATGTACATATAGTTTCTATTTGCAGGCTCCGTGAAGGAAAAGTTACCATCGTCATACGAAAGTTAAAACACGTATAGTAGCATTTGTAAACAATACGAACATTGGAGCCATCTCCAAAAATCGTGGAGCTTTCGATTTCGTTCCGAAAAGGCTCCAACTAGAATTTTGATCGTAAGAGGAAAGAATTTCAACGAAATCAGTGGGGTGCAAAATACCCGGTTTTTATTCGGTCTCACATTTGCGAATCACTTCTAAAATAGTTGTGCTCTTTTTTATTGTTCACTTGTTCAAGTTTCCTGATTCGCCGGACAACTGATACTTCTTACTAACTACTGTTTGCTGATCGATTAGGAAACCATTTTTTTTAGTTACCGAAGGACCTATAGTTTGCAAAGTGATGCAAATGCAGCTGTAATTCCATCGATTCCCATATCAATGCAGCTGACAGTCATGCCCACGCATGATTGTTTTGACCAGTTTCGAAACGCCTGGTGTTCAGCCTGCTGGCGACCATTTTTTTTAGTTACCGAAGGACCTATAGTTTGCAAAGTGATGCAAATGCAGCTGTAATTCCATCGATTCCCGTATCAATGCAGCTGACAATCATGCCCACGCATGATTGTTTTGATCAGTTTCGAAACGCCTGGTGTTCAGCCTGCTGGCGGTCCATCGGGTAAGCAGCCAGGAATCGAGCCTAGGGCTTCCCGCATAAGAAGCGGGAGCTCTACCACTGAGCTACTGCCCGAGAGAACTACCTACAATCTTTAGGTCGAATGTTTTTCAAAAAACAAAAATTGTGGCGTTTTTTGAAATCATTTAATCTCTTTTCTAATTTTTTCGCTCTATCCTTTTTGAAATTATTTCATCTTTTTCAATCTTTTCCTATTTCCTCTTTCTCATTCTCATTCCCATCGCTTGGAAACCTTGCTCTATAGGTCTTTAAGATCACAGGTGTCGTTCTTTCGTGGCTCATTCGTCGCGGCAGGATTGCCAAACTGAACCCACTTATGGAGGAGTCATCGAAGAACTAGCTGGTCGAAAATCAATGGAGGAAATCTTTGACGAATCACATGATAGCGTTAGCTAATCGCGGCTAAAGTCACGCTTTCTTGTTTACTTTCCATGAAGCCATATTTAGAACTATTCGGGAATAAAAGCTTCTTATGCATATGAAGCTAACTATTCGAGCTGATGTTGTGATAAGCACTTTTTGAACTAATCGTGTTCTATTTAATTGCTATAAATATCTTAAGAGATTTAACAAAGTGTCAGCTGTACCATCAATGCGCTCGACTATTTGTCTGCATGAAGGAGTTGTTGGTAAGGAATTCGGCCATTTCGGTAAATGAATTTCCTTTAACCGTTAATTTGCTGAATACTATTAACTTTACTATTAAGGGTTAATTAGTTATTTTATCGTTTATTATTAATTGTACTACGATCAATTTAATTTTTTTGCTATATAATTTATTATAACTGTTTTTTTGCCTACATTGTCACTTTTCATACAGTACTTCAAATATCTGGTCCGCTATAGTTATGGCTTAAGTCATGTTTCAGTTAAGCGAGAAGTGAAATGCAAACAATTGGTCATATTGGGTTGAAAAAGAAAAAAAAGAATAGACATATTATTGCAAACGAGAATTTCTAATGGATTTTGCGTTTGGTATGCAAGCCGAGCGCAAGTGCGTTTCTTTCTTCTCTTCGAAACTTTTTCTCCGAAAGAGGAAATTCACAATTTTTGACGAAGTTTTATTTCGCAATAGGAAATTTCTTTTCTTACCTCCATCCTCTTTCGTCTTCGCTCTCTTATTTTTTATTAATCATTAATTGAAAACCTCTAGTGATTATATATATATCGAATCGAAACGAATCGAATCGGATCGAATCTTTTATTTAGTCGAGAACCTCTAGTGATTTTATATATATATATACGAATGTATAGAATTTGCAAGTCAGTAGGCCAGCTTCAATAAATTAACTCGATAGCAATGATATACGAACATGGTCAGTGGCCACATATATATATCTCATAATAAATTAATATTAATGATCCAATCAATAATTACCATTTTCTTCCCATGGTAAATTGTTTGGTCACTTTCCTAGATGATGGTTTCTGGTTCTCTATACTCATATCTCCAATCATTCAACGTGCTGAATCTTTCTACCTCTTTCGGAATTAATTTTAGTTACGAATAAAGTTTTCAATTACTTTACCTAAAAATTAAAAGAGTTATACCTTCATTCCTCTACGCACCATCGATAACCACGTGCTGTTTTCTGTGCTAGATCATGTGAGCAAATGTACTTAACTTTACTGTTTTTCATGAGCGCATTGTTTGATTGCACCACAAACGTACTTTGAGTCACACAACTTCAGTGAAGTGTATGTGACTCGAAAACGCCATCAAAACGTTAACGTTTGTTTGGCTTGCCGAAGTTGATCGTCATTTTATAAAAACGAACGTCTCCAATCAACTTCAAACGAAATTTATCAACATGATGAAGCGTGATAAAGTGACAAAGAAAAATTTGCTGTAGAAAATACAGTGCTATCTGCCTTACGCCTTTGGTTTACCACTTGCGTCGATTAAGTGAAATCGACCTTCCTTACAAGTACCGCTACTTCTTCTGCTCTTGATAGCACTCCTTAATTGCTGCTATGACGGCACCCCTTAATTGCTCCTGATAGCACTCCTTAATTTCTCCTACATTACTGAGCACCTTGACTATTCCATTCTTAACAGGCGTTTTATTTCATAAAACGTTCCAATAAACATATGCTTCCTGGACTACGCAGTATTGTTAATTTTCAGTTTTTGCTTTGTATTCACTTTATGATAAATACATCGACAAGCTACTCCATACTGAATGAAAACTTCTACTACTTATTGCTCATCTTAAGCTTACATCAAACTCCATCACCATCATCTTATATGTCCTTGCTGTTTACGCTTTTCAGATGTACTTTCTCACTTCCAAGGCTTTTGTTGCTCTCATAAGTGACTAGTTTGTTTGAACGTTCAGTTGTAAACACATTGTGATCGCTCGCTATTGTGTAAACCGTCCTCAGCTCTTAAATTTTTCATCTTATGAAAACAGGGGTACCGAAAAAATTCTTCTAAAAATAATGCTTGTTTAACCGCAAACAAGAATAGATTTCATTACGTTTCTTCGCTCGCTTCTTTGAATGTTTGGAATTTTCAGTGGTATTACTCATAGTTGAGACGTATACAACAACGGTGCTCTTAGTTCCAGAAAAGAGGAAACTTATTCCAACAGGATATTTGTGGAAATATATCATTGTCTTCAACCCGAAAGTTACCGGTAGTCAGTTTGAACCAGTAAATTTATTCGAGATTCTGGGAGTGTACCATACCGTCGTTTAAGTTTAATGCAGCAAGAATTTTTAGTGCTAAAAATAAGTACCAGTAAAAATACGCATAGGTAAGTGTAATAAAATTGTTCTTTGTAACCATGAAGCATTGCATTTCGTTGGAAATTCTGCGGAAATTTTCACGGAAAATTTTATAAAAAACTGAAAAATTAAGAAAAATGAAATATGTTTTTGCGTACGGCACGCGTCTTATGCGCGACGAACGCAAAAATAGATGCGCTGTAGATGGTAAATTGATTCTCTGTATGCGCTCTATATACAAACATATGGCACATATTATATCATGAATAGCAACGTCTTCTGATAAACATGATCAAACGAAGAATTTTGAGAGGTACGTTGTAAAGAAACTACTGACCTGAAATGATATATGGTTTACCTCGATTCATTGCCAGAATTTAAACTGTGCTATGTTGTTCAATGCGGGTAGTAGCTCAGTGGTAGAGCTACCGCTTCGTACGCGGGAAGACCTGGACTCGATTCCCGGCTGCTTCCCCAAAGGATCGCCAGCAGGCTGGCCACCAGGCGTAGGTCAAAACATGCGTGAGCATGGTTGTCAACTGCATCGATACGGGAATGGATGAAGTTACACCTGCCTTTGCATCCCTTTGCATCTGGTGCTCTAACAGGACTTTAGCTTAGTAGTTCAAATGCATATGCTGCGATCATGAAATGGGGGAAAGTGCTAAAGACGTGTTCCCATATAACCTGAAACAGTATAAAAATGATGTTGTGTGGATGTGCCTTTAGCAATTTTTGATTCTAAGGGTTTTTTTAGTTTCTTAAAATATGGCACAATCTATACTAGGCACAATCTATACTTTGCTAGCTATCTCAAGATATTTATTTTAAGAAGATGTATAAATCGATTACAACCTAATTATTGGGGTGAATGAGATAACACAAACATCGACTACAACTATTGGAGTGAATGAGATAACACAAACATCGATTACAACCTGATTATTGAGGTGAACGAGATAACGCAAACATCGATTACAACCTAATTATTGGGGTGAATGAGATAACACAAACATCGACTACAACTATTGGAGTGAATGAGATAACACAAACATCGATTACAACCTGATTATTGAGGTGAACGAGATAACGCAAACATCGATTACAACCTAATTATTGGGGTGAATGAGATAACACAAACATCGATTACAACCTAATTATTGGGGTGAATAAGATAACACAAACATCGATTAAAACCTAATTGTTGGGGGTGAATGAGATAACACAAACATCGATTACAACCGAATTTAGCGATATGAGCAAATGGTTCCTTCGGCGAAAAAATATGAAAATTTTAAACTTTAAATGCGAACCAAAAGTAAAGCTTACAGATTTAAAATACGCTGCTCTGCTTAAATGATGATAGCATCCACATTTGGGCGATCTTGAGCACTTTAAAGTTCATTCGACGACAACTTACGAGAAATCGATCGAGCAACTTTTCTATTTCAAAAAATAGAAAAATTGTTGCAACAATGCAACCTTTTGTCGCAACAACAGAAAAATTAAAACAGAGGTGCTTCTCGAAATAAAAACAATAATCGTTTGGATTTGAGAAAATAAATATTAAAATAGAACTCTAAGGAAAATTCGTACTATTTATTACATTGTTTTTCATTATAGTACAGTATCATCCAAACGAAGTATGCGTGCTGCTCAAGTTGAGCTAATTTCTGTGGCTAAATTTGTTCGAAATAAAGCGAAAAATCAGTTGTTCTTCGGTCACCTCTGAAAAAGCGTTTGCTTTTTTTTCAGTTCACATTTTTTAAGAAATTAATTGATTAAGTCGGAAAGCGAAAAATCAGTTGTTCTTCGGTCACCTCTGAAAAGGCGGCAAGAACAAAACAGAGTAAAATAATTCGCCGTTTGCTTTTTTTTCAGTTCACATTTTTAAAGAAATTAATTAATTAAGTCGGTAGGCAAAATGAAGAAACTCATGACTTGAGGCATCTTTAAATGAGTATCGAACAATTCGTACGACTCACAACATATGGGGTGTGTCCAGTGCGCTAAAAAAAAACAAAACAAGAAAGATAGAAAAATGTGTTTGTGCGCTAGAAGCGTGATTGATTGCATTCTGGCGCAGACACCGTTCACCAATTTTAGCTGTAAGGCATGCGCCGCCGATTTCTACTTCCTAATGCTTCAGACTGGTAACCATTGTCGTATTTTGTGCTTGAGAAAAACAACATAGCGGAGGAGTGACGGTTCATTAATAACGCTATCCTTTCCTCCCCACTTCTCACCGATCCGATGAATTCTATCCGTCCCTCTTCCCGCTTCCCGAGGATCCGGCCAAGCTGCACTTCTCGTTTTCCTTGAGATGCGCCCAAGCTGATAGATGATGCCGTTGATAATATGGTCAATTCATGTCAAAAGGACCCTGACTTGACCTTTAACAAGTGCGCATCTGATCTGTCTCCTAATTCCATCTGCTTCCGCATCCACCAACTCTGGGTCCGCGTTAGCGGTATGTGCTCCGCATAAGCTCCTAGATTCTCTTTTATCTATTTTATTGCGCTCAGGATGTTGATTTTCTGTGTTGTTGTTGACCAGATTTGTGGTTCATATCAAATATTTTCGAGCGAAACCATCTGTGCTATGGACTTCCGCTATTCTGATTTTTAATGCCTTCTAAACGAAGAAAAATAACGCAATGAATTTGGCTAAAGGTAAATAGCTCAAAACAGTTTGGAATTTAGTGCAATGAATTGACGATTTAAACAGTTTTTGCGTATAGTTTGAAAACTAATTGTTCGTAACCAAAATGAAATATCTTCTAAGCTTAACGAGCAAAACAATCATAGTTGATAGTTTGTTTTTCCCTTTTTAAGTCACTTAAGTCGCTAATTAAGTCATCAGGTTATTAATTAAGTTATTAATTTTTCGTTACGTACACCTTGCATTTGCTCAGTTGAAGCAAAAACTTTCGCTTATTGAATGTTCCGGCTTTAAAACCATTGCCAGAAGGTCTTGTCATAAACGAAAAGTCTGCGATAAAACTTCAAAGCGCCGAGATTTAGATACAAAAATTTCTGAAGTGATTCGCATATTCGGAGACGTAAACTTTTTGATGAGCTTTTTTTCTCAATATATAAAATTTGCCAATTTTATGCTTCATTTTCTTAGTCGGAATTCACAAGTTTTCCACTGCTTTCATTCTATGCGAATACTAACTGATGTATGATCGTTGCCTGTTGCTAGCATGTGTTCATAATAAATACTGCTTATATTCTATTTTATCCCATTCATCTCATGATTTCAAGCAGTCTCGAGTTTTTTTTTTCCGTTAACATGTCAGTATCGTTAAGAAATCCTTCAATTAGCACACAGAGAGAAACGAGCGAATAAAAATATCTGAAAAATCGAAATATTGAGAATAAAATAATTTATGAAAAATTATTCTATGAGAATAGCATTTCGCCTTTTTTTTTCAGAATTAGAAATATTTTCGTTTTTAGCAGTTCAAATTTGTTTTATAAAACGAACCATTGTTCACTTTTGTCATTTATGGCGATTATTTTCTACGGTTTCAACCGTTTTTTTTTCTTGCCGGCAATCTCTTTAAAATGCTTTTAACTGTTTGTTGGGTGCCATCGCTGAAAAAAAAAGATCAGGAAAATTTTCCGCCGAGAATCATGTTGATAGGCGATTTCTGTTGGTTGTTTCAGAGTGAAAAATTGTATTTTGCGTTCATTCATTTTGTTGTTCTTTGCTCGCAAACTGAAAATTAATTGCAGTTATGCGTTCCATCTATGCAAGAAAAAAAATGGAAAATTTTTCCTTGAAATTTTTTAACACTTTCTGAAACTCTAATGGAATCGTAGAATTCAGTGAGTGTTCGTTTCGTTCTACTTATATTTGCGGCTTGTTTGTGAATTCATTGATGTAATACGGAATAATGCCCCGGATTGGTTACGTTTGACAAAGCCGGCGTCTCTTCAGTAACACTTTTAAAACGCTTAAATTCGTTTCCATTCTCGTTTACATACATTTTTAATTTGTTTTGTATTCAGTTCCCCGTTTCTTTTTTCTCTTCGCTTCAAACCAGCGGATCATATAGGCAAAGACGTTATTTTCTACGGTTTCAACCGTTTTTTTTTCTTGCCGGCAATCTCTTTAAAATGCTTTTAACTGTTTGTTGGGTGCCATCGCTGAAAAAAAAAGATCAGGAAAATTTTCCGCCGAGAATCATGTTGATAGGCGATTTCTGTTGGTTGTTTCAGAGTGAAAAATTGTATTTTGCGTTCATTCATTTTGTTGTTCTTTGCTCGCAAACTGAAAATTAATTGCAGTTATGCGTTCCATCTATGCAAGAAAAAAAATGGAAAATTTTTCCTTGAAATTTTTTAACACTTTCTGAAACTCTAATGGAATCGTAGAATTCAGTGAGTGTTCGTTTCGTTCTACTTATATTTGCGGCTTGTTTGTGAATTCATTGATGTAATACGGAATAATGCCCCGGATTGGTTACGTTTGACAAAGCCGGCGTCTCTTCAGTAACACTTTTAAAACGCTTAAATTCGTTTCCATTCTCGTTTACATACATTTTTAATTTGTTTTGTATTCAGTTCCCCGTTTCTTTTTTTTCTTCGCTTCAAACCAGCTGATCATATAGGCAAAGACGTTTGTTACTCGACATGATCAAAAGAGCACAACACAATCAATTTTGCTCCGACAAACGTTTTTTTTTGATCACCGAAAGCAAATTCAACTTCCGTTAAGATTCATATAATATACAATATTTCATTTCATGAACATATAACTCTTAGAAAATCCTCTTAATATGACGTTTGTTAAGTGATAGTGATAAAGTGATAAAGCATTTCAATTGCATTACGAATAGTGATAAAATCATGTGCGAAAAAAAAGCTCTACTTACTGTTCGATTCTATAAACTGATTATAGAAATTAATTCTAGAAACTAGTGGAGCTGATAAGAAATAGTGTAAGAAAAAATGGTTTAAATTAAATCGTTTCATAGTATCCATTTTCTATGAAGGGTTCTTCATAGAGAACAAATTTCTTTTACATTCGCTTTTCGTACAATCAATATTAGTAGAGCATTCGCTGATAAATCGGCCTCTTTAGATTTTAAAAAAGGAACGAATTTGAGCGTTTCTTTGAAGGTCATAATTTTAAGATAATCAGCTCGATATGTGAGCGCCTACCAATGATGCATTCGGAAAAATTTAAAAGGAATTTTTGATTGAATTTCAAATACACGCAACCTTGCAAAGGCGTCTGATTTTAAAAAGAGATCTGAAAAAACCCTTTCCTTTATTTTCAATCAAAATTTCTTCATACGATTAGCTGATATCAAGGTAATCATAGTATCACTTTCCCCATAACTTGTCGTCAAATAGTTGTACATACTTCATTCTGTTACAGCGGTTCAATTCAACAAGATTTTACATATCAGTTTCACAGAAGAAACACGCAATAGATTCTTCACGTCTCATAAATGAGTTACTCTCCTTTGGCCAATTCCATAGGTAAAGGAGTACGTACACTAACATTTTCAGTTCTAGTTCAAAGTTTCTGTACAAATCTGTCATGGGCATACAACTTCATATTATGGATATATATATGTATATATATATATATATATATATCGATATTTATCGGCATTTATCCATATATAGATATATCCGATGGAACGAAATTTTGCGAGCTTGCGGTTTTCTATTCCGACCATTTAGGATTTTCATCTAACCTAGCATTAGTGCAGCATTTTTTGCGGTATTGCACTTCGAAGAATCTGTGTAGTTCTTGAACATAAAGGTACACTTGTTGAACCTACAATTGAGCACAAGGCAAACAATGAAAAAACGAAGTTCTTGTGCGCTAAATGCACCTATCTACATTTGCTTTTCCTGCTGCTTTTTCTTTCCGTTCTTGTATGCTTGGAAAAAGTATTAAATTCAATTGGTTGATAATTAGCGCTAGAAACGGTGAAAAAGATTTGTCGTCTAACAATACGGCACGTTCAGCGAAGAGAAAAGATTAAATGAGAAAAAGAGAACCCCTTCGACAACCTATAAATTTGGCTCGAAGCTTCTCGTCTAAGAGTGTAACGAAATACAAAAAGTGTGTCTAGTAAGGTGACTTCTCCGATTAGTTTGACAACCACTGTAACATAAATAAAAAGGAAACAACAACAACAATCTGTGAAACTTTCTCCATCGGGCGAAGAAAGACAGAAGTTGGCATTTCAAATTGGGGAGGCTAGGTTGTATGAGGGTGCAAGAAAAGGATAGAGGAGTGGTGAAAGTTCTGTGTGCGGTTTGGTTACGGATTCGGCAAGGATTTCCTTACCGTTGGAGGTAAAACAGAAATATGCGGTCATGATCATTTTTTCATGAATATTGCTCACATTTTTGCGATCTGCCGCCTTCCTGAACTAAGGCCATAAAAGGTCAACAAAGATGATATTTATTTCATGTGGCTTTCGATCGTACGAATTCCTAAATTATAAAAAATTCTACAAATCAAAAGTTTTTTGAGACGATTGACACCTCCTAAAAGAACTTAACTGATTCTCAAATTCTTCGACTGTTGGATATCTTTAAGTTCACGAGGAATCTCAAAAAAAATTTTTTGACTCTCTGAACGTTTCGCCAATAAAAGACCTCCCCCAATACGGATTACTCGAGTTGCGTCGTTGTAGTTCAAAAATTTTTGGAACGGCGATATGGGCATGCTTCTCGTTCAATGCTTAATGTGTTAGCCAGCCAACGAAATGGATACGGAGAGAAAATGAGAGAGAGAGAGAGAGACAAAGAGGGAGAAAAAGAGAGCTAGATGGAGCGAAACAGTGGAAGATCATTCGAACATCGGTTTTCTCTGCTGCCAATATGTGATGCCACTCGGTTGAGGCGCACACATCACGTGCGCTCACATTCTAACAAACATATGGTAGATTATGGCTTCTTTTTTTCATGTGGTTACTTCCTTGTTGTCTATCAATCTCATATTTTGCTGACGATGAATTCGTTGTGAAAGTTAACGATTCTCTAGTTGATACGGAAATATATGCACAGTTACTCTTTTTATGTTGATTTTATGTAATGAAATTTGTTGTAAAGTTATTGCGCTTAGAGAGCAATTATAACATTTTGTTGCTATCATAAAATAATTAGTGCATGCAGAGTTGTTAAGTGGAAGTATTCGCATTTTTCTCGTAGAGATTATCATCGTTTGTGTAGTGAGAAGCAACGATGAGATTCGGATTAAAAATCAGATGTACTAGCAAACCGAAAACGTAGTAGTACACGCATCCCACGTCAATGCGTATAGGTGGGTATACCTCATTTGCGATGTACTTACAAATTAACAGCTCTACAAGGTGCCCATCTTGTGCTGACACGTTAGGCACGCCTCTTGCATTCCAGAAATGCCACGGTAACAGAAAAGTAAAGTTCAGCAGGAGATGTTATCAAACTATGTTTGAATTTTTTTTTGCTTGCTGTTTGAAATTTATGACGACTATTCGTTTATTGCTGATTTTTTCTTTATTTTTAACTTTTATTACTCAGTGGCTTAACGCATCGATCTTATGTAATATGGGGGCATCTCAAAAAAGCTTATGGTTTTGGGTATCGTTACTTTGCAAAAGTGCTTTGTTGATTGCGATT
>JPKZ01000162.1:221245-236166 GCA_000803305.1 Toxocara canis | reverse complement strand
CCCAGTCCCCTCCCTCCTATCCTCTTAAACGCACCAACAAGATTGTTGGTCGTATCCGATTGTTTTGTATTCTTTGGAATCGACTCTTCGCAGCAAATTGTAAATGATTGAGATAGTTTCTATTTGCAGTAGTGCTTCGCACTGTTTGTTCATTTTTCTTTTTTATCGAACGTTGTACATAAACGCTTTTTGGCCTATTCGTTTTGCTCAATTCGAGTGTTGTTGGTGTCTGCTAACTTTGTGCACGTTAAATGATCAGTTTTGCGAAAACATCTTCACCCAACAAAGTGCACTTGAATACTATATTGAAATTCGCCGGTGAATTGCCTCAGGGCGAAATCAAAAATCTCGATAGCTTGAATTTAAAATGCTTACGTGAGGTAACAAATAATGCTTTCGAGGATCAAGTCCATAACTATCAAATACCCATATTGATTTCATTATCGCATATAGACCATCCTATCCTTTTAATTTCTTCCTGATCCAGTGGACCCGGGAATTTAAGCAGTCATTCTTTAGTTGTTTGAAAGAGTATGCAAGCGAAAATGAACTATTTGAGAATATATTAACAAAAACACATCTAATAAGCGAGTATCGCGCCCCTCACTTACCTTTGCATAAATAGAAATATTCTTCTTGTGCAACCAAAATCTACGACGCAAAAATCGTCAAATGTGTCCGGAAACCATCCAAGCTTGTCGAATTGGTCACAATTTGTTAAATGATAATGTTAAATAGTGCACTAAAAATATTCTTATAAGTGTAAAACTCGTAATTACTTTTTTAAAATTCCCTTCATTCTCCGATCCCTTCGATGGTGAGTTTTTCAGAAAAATTTTAGTATTATTATCAAAATTTTAGTAAATTTTAGTACCATCAATTCTAATATTATTAATTTTAGTATCATCAATTTTAGTATGATCAGTTTGAGTATTAAAAATTTTAGTATCAATTTTAGAATCAAATCAAGCCTCTATTGTCTCACTTTCTGTTCATTTAATTATTTTCCTTTTCGTGGCATGAGGAAATAAATTCGGACCTGCGGCGAAAAGAACATGCAAATGTATAAGCGATTACTTTGTGCATGTTTCAGAAATATATTTGTTTATGTCTTAGCATCTTATATACATAACAATCACCTTACACTTACGGTTTACTACGACCTGTGATTTCGCCTTTGCTATTTAAGATGAATCATATAGCTCTATAGGACTTCTTCCGCCTATGCTATTTTTTTAAACTTTTATAGGTTTTGATGGGCATTCCTTATTTATTCCTTTCATAAAGACAACGATAAATTGTGTGGTCTCTGGATGAACCATTTTTTTTTGGCCATCAAACAGTTTTACAGACGGAAAAATTGCCGATGTTTTCCGCTGCAAAGTGAATGCTTGCAAAAAAAAAGTAGAGCTAAACTTTTACCATTTTTATTACAATTTAACTAAGTAAAGATACAATTACATCTTTGCCTTATTTTTCCAAATCTTTACTCTTTTCAGCTAATTTCTGTTCTAAACTTTGTTGCATCCTCTTAGGCAAGCTTGCTTTAATTCATCGCAGATAAAATCTTGGCTTGTTTCTAAGCTCTTGTTCTATATGAGCCCTTTCAATGTATTGTTTCGTTTTGAATAAAACATCAAGAATTGTACTGCTCAGATGAGTCATAAAAGAGGAACTCTTCATTAGAAACTCGCTCTTTAACGGCTATTTTTCTTAAGATATATACAAGTGGAAATCAGTGTTCGTTAGGTTAAGTCAGTGTTACCAAACGGTTGAGGAAAATGAAAAATTCACGAAAAAAGGAATTGTATTTTTCGCCGCAGAAATTCACCGATCGTATGGATAACAATTTGTTGTACACTTTAAAAATATCATCATATTTTAGCTGCAAAAAGAGCAAGGAGAACTGACTGTATGCGAGAAAAAAAAACAGATTTAAAAGTTAAGATCCGTACGAACAAGCTCGAATATGCAACTTTTCTTACAATTATGCACACCTATAACTTTTGAAAATCCTATGATCTATGAGCCTTTTTCTCGATCAGGATGTACGGCTGCAGACCCTTATAACCTCGACGCTTATTGGCGTACAAATACGGCATATTTTTCTAATTAAAGGAGATCGTTTCCTTAATTTAATGAGCTTCTTTCTATATGTTTCGTACTAATAAGCTTGTACTTCGTTCTCCGTATACGGTATTGCAAAGAATACCGTTGTTGGCTATTGTCACTATGTAAAAAGTTTCTCTATAGATGAATGACAAATTTTCTATAGCTCTATTTGCGAAATGAACAGATTTGTCGAATGTTTTTTTTGGTGATAAAATTTCTATGGGGAGTGTGCTTTTTAGAATTTTAATTTTGTTAATTCCTGTTTTTTAAGTTTAAATTTTATTAATTTCTCATCGGCATTATTACATTTTTTTCAAAAAAAAACTCACAATTATTAAATAAAAAGATGTGTAAAAATGGTAGAAACTGAATGGCTTCGGGAATTTTTATGGCAATCAAAATTGCCCGAATTTTCGAGCAAATGTCTCGCTCAATGGACCGTTCAATGCATTTTTCATTCTCATGGGACATATTGTAAGGATGCGTCTGCTTTTGTTGTTTAAATGTAAGTGCAGAAAATAAATTTGTTTGTATCGTCGTTTTCGCCACAGTATCCTCTTTCAATCCGGAATCTATAAGCTAACACTAGCTAGCCATCAATGGGGTTTCAATTACGGCTTGCCTGAATAAGGCTCATTCAAGAAGATTTACCATTTTCAAATAGAGCGCTCCTAAAATGAAGTCCTTTAGAAATCGAAGTTTTGAATTTATTATCTTGAATAGAAATGGCACGAAAACTTCGAGATATTTGAGTGATTATGGTGCTGCATAAACGATTCTTATTGAGGTCGGTGTAGTGACACATAGCAAAGTATCTACCATTACACCAATCTTGGTAGGAAAGCAATATACTTTAATAAAAAGACGAATATTTCCTTAGTCATTAAAAACCTTACTTCTCCCTCTTTCTACCCTCTTCCCCCCTTTCCCCCACCCCCTCTCAGGCTTGTCGTCCCCGAGGTAGCCTCTTCAGTTCAAAATTTCTCATGGGTTCAGAGATTCAATTATGCAAAAATTGATTGATTTTATTTTCTATTTTGTGCCATCTGTTGGTAAAATAATTCCGTACAAATGTGGATGGTCCGATCATTCCCGTCATTCTCTATGATTAGTATAGATGGGGGACAGTACAGGGAACATAGAACAAATGTTATGCGGAGAACGCAAAACGAAGAACTGGTCAAAACGTGGACGCTAAGAATTTGAAGGAGCGATTCTTTTGCAAACTGTTCGCACTTTTTGTTCGAATGAACTCATAAAAATTTGCGGAACATATATTTTTGCTCGCTCACAAGCAGGAAACAAACAGTTAATTTACGTATGAACCAAGACAATATTTGCCGCCCTCCCCCTAATACCTCCTCTCTCCCCTCCTACCTCCCCTTTGCCCTCCTACCTCCCCTCTCCCTCTCCTACCTCGCCTCTCCGCTCCTACCTCCCCTCTGCCCTCCAATCTAATTTTTGAAAGCGATACAAATGCAGCTAATCTATACAGCTCTCTCTCTATACATAATAATAATTATATATATATATATACATATATATATAGCGTTCGACGATATAAACTTCATAAAAACAATTGATAACATACTTAAAGGTTTGTATTCATTTCCAAACGGTCTCAGACGATTGCACTGTTTTACCATTAATGAGCAAAAAGTTAAGAATCACTTATAATATTTTTTTTTTAAATCGACAATCATAAATAACACAAGAAATTCATCGCCCATCCACAGATGTATCATATCATCAAAGAATTGATTCGAGGGTACCATCATTCACTGTGTTTTTGGAGAAAACAATTTGATATACGTCTTCTAAAAGAAGTACGTTCTTGAAATCGTTTGACATCATTGTTGTTTCATTTTATCGAATCAAACCGAATCGAATCGAATCGAATCGAATCGTTTATTTAGTCGATAGGCAAGGACTACCTCTACAACAATACAAAGATGATGCAAAGAAGTATAATCAGATATAAAGATTTTATAAAGCAACTAGACGCCATGAACTCCAAATGACACATTGAGAGGATAAAGACGTTACAAAATTGATGAAAATTCAGCTTCTGGAATCCGATGATCGGCGAAGCGACGTTGTGCCAATGGTATCAATATAAGTGACTGCACAACAAAAATGAATTTCGAAATAATTCCGGAAAGGACCCGACTCATATCCGTAGAAATCTTCTTCACCATATTGTTCATAAAAACGATTAGAATGAAATGCAGGTTTCTGCATTTCATTCTAATCGTTTTTGGAAAGTAAAAAGAAAATAAATATGGACATGAAAGTATTTTTTTTTAAATCGACAATCATAAATAACACAAGAAATTCATCGCCCATCCACAGATGTATCATATCATCAAAGAATTGATTCGAGGGTACCATCATTCACTGTGTTTTTGGAGAAAACAATTTGATATACGTCTTCTAAAAGAAGTACGTTCTTGAAATCGTTTGACATCATTGTTGTTTCATCGAATCGAATCAAACCGAATCGAATCGAATCGAATCGAATCTTTTATTTAGTCGATAGGCAAGGACTACCTCTACAACAATACAAAGATGATGCAAAGAAGTATAATCAGATATAAAGATTTTATAAAGCAACTAGACGCCATGAACTCCAAATGACACATTGAGAGGATAAAGACGTTACAAAATTGATGAAAATTCAGCTTCTGGAATCCGATGATCGGCGAAGCGACGTTGTGCCAATGGTATCAATATAAGTGACTGCACAACAAAAATGAATTTCGAAATAATTCCGGAAAGGACCCGACTCATATCCGTAGAAATCTTCTTCACCATATTGTTCATAAAAACGATTAGAATGAAATGCAGGTTTCTGCATTTCATTCTAATCGTTTTTGGAAAGTAAAAAGAAAATAAATATGGACATGAAAGTAAAAAGTGGGCTGTGAAATTGAAAGATTGAAAAAAGAGGACGCCGGAGGATCCTCGGAATTAAAATAGGAAATTAGATTGAATAGTAAAGTAAAAAGTATTTTCAAATACGACGGTTAGTTCTTTCAAATGATATTTCTCAGCTATTTCTCTTCTGACGCCGAAATGGATGTGATATCGAAGAAGTTATTAAGCTAGAAAATCACTTTTTTCCCGAAAATTTTCGACGTTCATTGATTATTTATGCAAAGACCACAAAGTTTCAAAACCACTTACATATAATATCCCGGGGCTTTAAAGCTTTCTTTTCAAATGAGAAGATCCATATGGAGTCGATCCATACGGAGTCGACACCACATCTCATTTTTGAATCATTATCGATAGTACGGTAAAACCTCTTTTGAAATTATCATATAGTTGTCGTCCGCCAACTCCCTCCCCCAAATCCCCTCCCCCACCCCTTAGACATAGAAATCATTGTTTATACTCTCGATTTCATTCGACGTATTTTCTAACTCCCTATAGTCTCAATTCAATTAACACGAGTTTTCCCCTTCTTATATCTGAAATGCAATGTGTTCTTTGGTCACACTGTTTGCACAAAGCCTTCGTGAAGCCTTCGTTTTGGGACAGCCGTGGCATTCTCTTGTCTCAAGGAGTTTTTCTTCTTCGCTTCTTGCTTCCTGTTCACAAATAATCTGTAAATGACAGCAGTTGATTCTCTATTGCCTCGAGTTGGCACGAGTGTGCACTCCTTCTTCGACAGTTTTTAAATGGATGGCATTAGCCTATCCGATCGGAGATGATCGATCACATGTTATTTGCATGTGACCCAATCAACCTTTTGAGATGAAAATCATTCTTATATTTGCCTTTTCATTGCACTATTTCGATAAGCTGAGTCTTACTTTCTCACTTTGGTTCTGTAAATGCCATTCTTAATTTTTTTCCTTATTTTTTTCATTCATATGTATGCTGTGTAAGTGCTTAAAAGATTTGATGAATATGAAGACCCTGTTTCCCGGTTTTCCCTTATGATCTTATCAGGAATAGTAAGCGTTAGTATGAGTAGTAAGGAGTAGTAAGAGTAGTAAGTTCCTTGATAGACACCCCCTTGCTCTCCCCTCCGGTCATCAACAAGATGGATTTATTGCCGTTATAATGCCGTTTCATTCACTGAAATTATTTTAGGCTTTCTTGGCACCAAATACCTCCCTCCTATCCTATACAATATTTTTCGCTTATGATGGGCCTCCTGAAATATTTTCAGCTCATAAACTCTTCAAAAAATCATAAGTTTTTCCCGCAACGAAAACTGTGCCCTCTTTGATCTACCGTAATCCAAATTTAATGACGAATGTGGATCAATTTTTCGTCGCGCAGTCACACGGCGCAAAGCGGCACGGAATGTCCGGAGATGAGTGTTTTTGTTGTTCATTTTATTGTAGGCTAAGTTATGTGAGGGTGACCTTCGTGTTTGGGTTCAGTTTTTGAGGCCTGAAAACAAACGGGCAATTACTTGTATACTCTCGGCGGGCAGTTACTTGTATTCACCAGTATACGTGAGAAGGTACTATTTGTCATGGTCAAAATTGCTAGTGTTTGCTATAGACGGTGGTGGGAGAGGATCATGACATGCATTTGGAATTTATTTATTTTGAGATGAAATACTAGTGTAATAGCTTTTAATTACTATTAGAGTAAGATGCAGGTAATACGTTGAAACTCCTTTTTAGAAAATTCAAACATCTTTGCACCCGCTCAGTTCCCAAGCCGGGATTGCTTGCGCATTTAATTCAGATCCATCCGGTTGGGCGGTCGCTCAGTCAGCTTGGGAAACAGTCCGTGAACATAGAAAGTGCATACTTTCATTGTTGAGCTGAAAGCTGTTTTGTGGGCGTTATTTTTGATGGTTTCTTGTTAGTAAAAAGCTGTGTAATTCGGAAACGACTTCAGTCAAAGGAGCTTGTTTGATGACGAGCAGTATAGCGCATTGTTTATGAATCAAAGTTGCTATATTACCATGAGCAGTAACTTCGTTGGGGCTATAAGGTTTGATGTTGTACAAACAGGAGGCAAGCGCGGGAGCATGAAGTTGAGCCGCGTAGAAGGGAAGTCACTTTTCTCGCCTCATCTAAGAGGAAATTTTTGGCATGAAAGTCTGCACTATTTTTGAGGGATAGGAGCTTTGTTTTCGTTGTGCTGAAGGCGGAGGTTTATTCTACTAGGGGGATTTAATTGGAGGGGGGGGGACGGAGGAAGGGAGGGGGAATTTGGCAATTCCCAAATAATGCTGTATGCGCAATAAAGAGTTTATTATAATATTTGCTGTCATAGTACCAGCATAACGATATTACTCTGCTTTCAACGCTGCACTCCTGTCTTCCCCAGGTTTACAGAAGTCTCAAATTCATATTGCTTGATGGCAGTTGCAAAATCTTTTGAATAGTTCGAAACGGATGGTTGTTTCGTTTTGCTTATTGGTTTCATTTTTAAAAGAATTTCTTATGTTTACTTCGGCGTTCAGTCGAGGAATGTTGAGATTAATTGTGTCTTATGTGCATTCATGGCTGTAATGAGCGGAAGTTGTGCACATGGGCATTCTGGAGGAAGTCGAATATTATGAAAAGAATCAGTGAGAACGCACGTTGCTATATTGGCATGCAACGCATTGCGATACCTACAAAACATTTATAACACATATTTCCCCGGCCCCGATATTCTAATTTTCTTCAAAGCCCATATACAGCACGCCGTTACGTTGTTCTTCACCTTACTATATATGATTTCTTAACGTTCATCTGCGTATAGTGATCTTATTTCTTAGCAGAAATGCCAACATGGCGATCAACTTCACTCTAGGTTTTATCATTCGCATTGAAGACATGAAAAGTGCTATTGATCTAAGAGAATATTTTGTGATCGACCAACCACCATATATCAAATAGTCATCAGCTATGCTGCCGTGCGCCATACAGCGTCGGTTTATCTCCGTTGTTTGGGTTTGTTTATTTGGTGGAAATTTGTTTGTTGAAATCACCGCGCCGTCATATTCCGAGAACATCGCATTACCCGTTTTGTTGATGCTGAAAAGTTTCTTTGAAAATGAGTGTTTTTCCATTCGAGAACGAACAAGCATTATTTACATTTCAGCAAGGTGTGCCCGATTGATCGTTCCGCTTAAGAATGTCGTACGCTTATTTGTTCAAATATATCATCATTGGTGATACAGGTCGGTTGGACTCGTTTAATCTCTTTGAACAATGCACATTTCATCAATGCTTAGAACGGGCTTTTTTTTTTTGTTGGGAATGATCTGAGATGTGTGAAGCGGATTCAGTGTTGACATGCGCGTTCATTTTTCAAGAAGTTTTTTGAATATAAATGAATTTTTGCGTTTCGAATGGTTTTTATAATTCGATCGATTTTTGTCAACTTTAAAATTAAGTTTTAATCATTTCACGTAATTAATTTCAACTTGGCTTACACATTTAAAGCTTCCAACCTGTCATTATTGAGGCATATGCATTTAAACACTCGGGCAGCACTGGTCACCTTCGATCACGTTGAGCGTTAAGCTATATTCTTGATCTAAAAGTATTATGTGCCGCGACCGTAATTTTTTAGTTACTTTTTCTTGGTTGAGGAAATGGGTATTGGTTATAAGAGGTGGTCTTAGATGAGATCAGGGCAAAACAGAGGTTACGATAACAAAGATGGTAATTTGGAGAAGAAACATGTTTGTTTAGTGAAGGTGAGCAGAAGATCATTCTTTTACCTTAAAAAAATATTTTTCTTTTTCTGATCTAGAACTGAAATTGTTCTGCACTTAGTGCCCCGATGAGGTCGGAGTTCGGCTTCGCGATTCTCCAGTCCTTTTAAACCACTGCTGTGTTAGGGGAGGTGGTTTCTGTGCAATTCGTCATAAAATATTTCCACAGTCGTTTCTGCTGCATCGTTAGGTCGATAGACGGAGGTCGCACTCTTCAGTCTAGCAACGTCTAAGCACTACCGTAAGGATTCTATCGGGTAACGTGAAATCTTAGGGATTTCATCAAGAAAGATGTAATTAGTGTAAAAAATTAATACGTCTACGCGTTTAGGAAGATCTTGCTCAAGTGTGGCGAGCAGAAAATAATTTCATGTACCACGGAGCCCGGAGACTTCCGTTCCAGTGGGGGGAGGGGTTGCTCATTCATGGCATTGGTGCACTATTCTGTTTTCAACGGAGATACGATGAAATTTTTATTTTACTTACATAGGGTTTATTCTAATGAAGTAAATAAGTCAGTAAAATCAGTCTTAGTGGTTTCCTGTTTATGAACAAGTGATTGGTTTGGTTGATTTCATGTTGATCACATACAGTAGGGGCATATGTTATAGTTCGGAGTGGTATATTCTGGTCATAAATTGATAGGAGTCGATTTTGTATACTTTAGTATATTTCACGTATTGGTTGCTTATTTTCATGTTGCATTGCACTCTCTCCCAGGCAGTTGCTAGTGGAGTATCACTTGTCGATATTATGTAGTCAATTTCAGGTGTTGGCAAATCGTGCCTGTTGTTGCAATTTACAGACAAGCGTTTCCAGCCAGTCCATGATCTCACCATTGGTTTGTTTCATTTTTATACTTCGAACTCTTCAGCCTCGAGAATTCGTCACGTGAAATGATTTCTTTGAAAATTTCGATACTTTATCGCAATGCAAAATTGATTCGAGCGAAATCGGGAGATTCTGGGATGTGCCAGCAATCTCCCGTCTATGTAACGTCGTCCAAGGTTAGAGGAAGGAGCACTGTATGCTTGAGATGTAGAGGGTGAGGGGAGAGGGCATGACGATTCGTTGATGGTGCCCTTTTACATGTCACTTTTTAATTCATCGGTTTTGTACTTTTCCGACTGGCATATTTTCGTCATGAAGATCAAAATCCGTTCGTATGGCTTTTGTTAATTTGCATTTGAAAAATGCGTTTTTGTGAGGTTCTGTCTGTGATTTTTTTATTTCTTTGTTTTTTTCATCACCAAAAAGTTAAAGTCGTGAAATTCTAATTTGGACCAGTGTATGGCATCCTTTGTACACTATGGTTTCTCTCGTAGCTGAGGATCGAAAACGAGATAATTGGTCGGCTTTGCGAGAAACTATGGAAATTTACGGATGGAAAAATGTCGTGCCTTTAAGAATATTTTATAAACGGTTAATTACAAATGGCGTGGAAAAGCGATTTTTAAGCAGAAGTTTCGTTAGCCGGTTGATTTCATTAAAGGGCGATTGCATCACAGCGCTCATTCCATTGGGCGGAATTGCAAAAGTGCCTATTATCCCAACGCTTGGCACGCATGCTCGCCTATCTTTTTTTTTTTCATTGTTTTTAAACATTTATTTTTTAATCGAAGAGATGGTGCAGTTGCAGTATGGTGAAAGAAGAGTGAAAATTTGTTTGTTTTCAAAAAGTTCAAGCGACAAAACAATATTGTTTTTTTTGAAGAATGTTAATGCCGTAAAATGAGGAGGTAAAAAGACCGCATATTTGCAGGTGTTGAGTTTGGTGCGCGCATGATAACGATCGATAGCAAGCAGATCAAACTGCAAATCTGGGATACCGCTGGTTAGTTTTTGGGTTTGTTCCTTCGTTATTATTTAGCGATCAGTAGATGAAGCAGTTGCCGAGGTTGCGGAGGGGGACTTGCAACCAGAAAATTGTTTCCCAATTTTGCATGACATGTAAAGAATTGATCGAGATGAGGAAGGGGGTCATGTTTGTGTGCGCGTTGGTGTTTTACCCCGCGTTTGTCTCCGATGGGTGTTTTACATTCTGTGCTGGTGTCGCAGAGTGGTAGAGTGAGAATTTGTGCTAGAGTGAGAATCGCGCGTAACCGGAAATATTTGCAGCCGATTTCCCTTATGTAATTTACAAATTGCATTTGATGTTCTCTGAGGAAGGAATTCGCCCGTTCCTCGTCCTCCGCTCCCCCCTCCCACTCCCCATCCCCCCTCCCTCCACTTCGCCTACATGCAGTCCTGCAAGCAAGCGTAGTATCATATGATATATAAAAGTGAGAGCTTCAAGGGGAGGGGAGGAAGGGAGGGTCATGGTAGGATTAGGATGGCTGCGACCTAAGGTGCAGACATTTTGGACAGATTGGCAAGTTGCGACAATGAATTTGTTTTTGTTCTTTCTTTGCATTTCATGAGGTGAAAGGATCTGATGAGCGGATTGGTGATCAGCCCCCTTTCCCGATTTGTCCTCATATCCTGTGCTAGCATCAGTAATTGCAGGCCAAGAGTCGTTCCGCTCGATCACACGGTCATATTACCGTGGTGCAGCTGGCGCTCTTCTCGTTTACGATATTACGAGGTTTGGTTATTTTTATGCTTCTTATTCGGTCCCCCAAAAAACAGAAGGGAAATTCATTTTAATTGAAATGATTGTGACAAGAGCGTTTTCCTTTCTAACGTTTGACAAAATTGACATTTGTCAGAAGCATCCTTATTTTTTTCTTCGGTGTATTGCATAGAAGAAATGATCCTGTGGAGTTTCTTTCCATTTGTCGTGCAGTTAAAATTCCGTCGAGGGTCTTACTTCGTTTAAAAGTGCACACATCAAAGTATCACGAAATCGTTGAACGAATTTGTTCTCGCAGACAAACGTTGGTACGACTCTAGCTTAGTGGTTTCGTTGCTGCCCTTAGATGAATGGTTACACCGTAATGAATCACGGGTAATTATGTTCTCTATGCGTATATTTGGATGTATGGTTGAAATGCAAATGCGAAACACCGGTTATAAGCCAAACTTACTCAATGAAATCCAACTGTGTCAATCTTAATGGTTGCACAAATCTTTTCTTTGTATATGATTTATCAGAGAAGAAAAATCGCATCTGAAATAATTTCCTTTTTTTTGTTCTCTTCGGGGAAACAGACCGTTTTACTGGATTTATTGTTTTTGGTAATGTCCACTGAAATTGAAGCCTCATGGTTAAATTATTTTATGTGAGATTGTGAGGTCAACTGCTTAGCTGGCATTTAAAGTGATGTTGGCAGCAGGTAGTGTCAATAGGGAGATTAGAAGAGGTCAAAGTCCGCTACTTATCATGTGTCACGTAAAGGAGAAAACCGTTAACGTTTTTCGTTTTTCGATGACTGAATGAACACCAACTGTTGCCAGCGTTTTAGGGAGCAGTATATTTCCTCGACTGTATTTTGTGAGAATTCGTTGAAATCGACTCCAAGTAACGCACGTCAAATCAGTTTGCTCTGGTAGTTGCTTATTAAGCCGCAGAAGAGTTATGCTTGCGAACTGTTACATAGATGTTGCATATAAATATTTTTAAAAAACGTAGCTGTTACATATGTTTACAAAATTATATGGCGTTCGTGAGAGTGTTCTCTTTCAGTAATCGTTGAACGAGCTCTTCATAGTTATCTCCATTGTTAAATTTGACGGGTGGAGATGATATAATCTTCAGTTAATTTATTTATTTATTGCCGATGAAAGGCAAGCAATGTACCTGTACAAGAGAGGGTTATGTGCAAGTTTACAGGTAGCTGCATTTGACGGTGATTACTTCGAACAAATGTCATGGGACTATCAAATTCATATTTTACAAAGGGAAAGGGACTATATTTTTCAGTGCCTGCTGAGTGTCGTTTTTCTATAGTAGTGGAAAATGCTTCATTGCATTTTTGAGGTAGGGGCTGTGTCGGTGAAAGGCGGAAAAAGGCTTCATTCAGCGCACAGTCGTACTAAGTAGATTTCCGATTTTAATAAACTATTCGATTGAAGAGTTAAGTGAGATGAAGGTGGAAATTAATTGCAGAAGGGATACGTTCAACCACTTAACGTCCTGGCTAGAGGATGCACGTCAACACTCTAATTCGAATATGGTCATCATGTTAATCGGAAATAAGAGGTGAGCCGTCCTTTCTCTTTTAAGGCATTAACATCTTTTTGATCCGATGGGTTTTTATGAGAGTAATTTGCGCCGGCGCAGCAAATGCGCCATGAAATAGCTTTAACGAAAATGCTACGGACTTGGAAGTTTTAATATAATTCAGCTTTGATCTTGTTTCCACATCACGAAAGCAGAGGGCATCGTCCCAGCAGTTTGGTCAGTTATGGGCTAGCATGTTTAAAGCGACGCATCTTATTAGGCGCCTTAGGTTTTGCTTCTGCTTGTAAATGATCTGTTAGCGTTAGTGCTTTTAGACTTTAAGACACTTTAACACGTTCCTTGTACACGGTTTCAGTGGATTGTGATGGTGGAAGCGGAGGAGTTCATATATCTTTTCAAGAGGGCCACAGTAGCTTTTGTCAGACTGATTATAATGGATAGCGCTGTTCTTGAAATTTACGTATATTTCTTATGCGGGCCAAGCTTGGGATCAAAGAACATCTTCGAGGAGTTTTTTTTTTGACAATTTGTTGAGAAGTAAAAAGTTACTTGAGTGCGCCCATGTGGCAGCAAGCTGACTCATGTGGATATGTAGGGTTTTTTATCTGCCTTATGTGTCATGATAACTTTCGCATAACTAGCATTCCCTCTGCACCTCTGGAGTGTAGTTTGCTGTTAAAAGTGTCTTATGCCTTCTATCTCGTTCCCTTCGCTCAGCACCTCTTCGCTCATGTTTGCTTCTATCTTCCCTGATTAATTTCCTCGAATTCTGGTCGACACTAAAAGAATGTTTTGAAATGTTGATTCTCAGCGATTTGGAAGCGCGTCGTGAGGTGAAAAAAGAGGAAGGTGAGGCGTTCGCTCGCGAACATGGGCTTATTTTTATGGAGACTTCAGCCAAGACAGCTGCCAATGTGGAGGAGGTAAGTCATCGTTCTTTGCTTTTTCCAAATTATTTTTCAAGCTTCGCAGATTCTATTCTCGATTGCTCTTTCTCAGTGGTTTAAAATAAAAATTATAGGTGGGACCGTCCCTTCGGTTTTATATAAGGCGTTTAGAGAACTGAAATTAAAAGACCTCGATAAATTGTAATACAAACGTTTATGCAAATTTTTTCTCTGGATTGAATTTGTCTGAAAATTTTTTTGAGCGGCTTTTTTCCAGTCGATAAATTTTTAAAAATTTCTTAGTTGCAGTGATAGCAGAGGAATACATAGAAAAACAACAGCTCAATTAGTTGATCGTCTGCGGACGCTACGGTAGTGCATTTTATTGGAAGGTTCTCTTAAAGTTGTGTGTATAGAATCTTGCAATATCTATTAGAGTAAACGGTTCTCTATGCTCGTTTATTATGTTGATTATATTAGTCGATTGCTTACGTACGAGATAAATCGTCTTTTGTGCCCTCCTTGTTGCAGTCTTGTCCTCAGTTCTCGTTGCCCTTGATGCGTTCATCTTAGCTTTACGTTATCCGCATCATCGAAGAGTCGCATACATAGTTCGTTCTATCCTCATTTAAATTGAGGAGGGGGGGGGGGGGGCGGGAGGAAGGGGGAAGAGCGTATTCATGCTGAGAAATTGTGTGGTAGGAAAGATCACTTAAGTCCTGGGCATGATATGAGGACTAGGAGGAGTGGAGGGGAGGGGGAGAACGGGAAGCGGCCTTTCAGGGCCGAGGCATCTGAAGTAATACCAGTTTCTATATTTCGGGAGTTGCGACACTTTTGTTGGAAACTTCGATAAAATGGGATGAAAATATACGTGGGTAGATAATCTTGATGGCATTTTAGATCACAAAAACATAAGATAAAAATGTTTTGAATAAGGAAATTCAGTCGGTGGCGTACATTTCTCTAAAGAAAAAAACGTTGAAAATGTAGATCCCGAAACTGTCGACTTGTGAAGACTTTTTCTTTAATTTTCGAATTACCGTACAGCACAGTGGCCATTAAAATTTGATATGAGTTTGCCGGCTTGCATAATTTTTTACGAGTGATGCAGAGG
>JPKZ01000162.1:196175-209297 GCA_000803305.1 Toxocara canis | reverse complement strand
GGGGAGAGAGGAAGGAGAGAGGCGGAATTCATCACGTTTAAAAAAAAAAGCAACGATTTTTTTTTTTATCGAAAATCATTACCACACTTATTAATTGTGCTGTGGAAGTGGCTGGAAGTTTCGCAAAAAGTGGAAAGGGAAATTTTCAACGTAGGGGAGAGAGGAAGGAGAGAGGCGGAATTCATCACGTTTAAAAAAAAAAGCAACGAGGTTTTTTTTTATCGAAAATCATTACCACACTTATTAATTGTGCTGTGGAAGTGGCTGGAAGTTTCGCAAAAAGTGGAAAGGGAAAGTGACTTTTCAACGTCGGGCTCGTACGATGTTGAGTGACTTTTTTTGTAAAGAGATTTTGAAACAGAGAAGTTCTTTGGAAGCTTTTTAACTTACAATTTTAACTCGAAAGTAGTCAACCTTTTTTTAAGCTCTCTTGCTTATTATTGACATTCACTTAGTGATCATTCTCCATGTGACCCGCACTCTCTTTTATATGAAGGTGCACAGTGTATGTGCGTTTATGTTTTTGTTCATGTGCATATATGTCTAGGCTATTTTCGTGCATTACTTCGGTGTCATATGTAGTATTTGTAGTCTTCTTTATTCGTGTGCACAAAGGCTATTCAATTCAGTTCACTTTAGTGCCACGATCCATAGGTATCGGTTAACATATTTCTAATGTAGATACTACTCTGTCTCGAGAATGGCTTTAGAATATTAACTTCTAGTCACCTCTGGTCGCACATTCTTCTGAGTGGGTACATTTGACGACAGTTTGTGATTTATTTAAGCGGGTGCGAAAAAAGGCTGAATGGAACAATTTTTTGTTTTGGCAAATTTGCGTTTGCAAAGCGCATTTATAATTTGCACCATCGAATCACCTTTTTACCCAATTTCAAGCCGATTCATCGACTCCATCGGAGCTAAAAACACTTAAAGATACCAAAATATTTTGTATTCATCTTCTATGCAGTCGGTTTTTATCGTCCGCAATCCCGATCGCAGAAAAACGAATCTTTGATAGAAATTTTGAACAAGCACTAAGATCATTTAAAATATGAATTTTCATTATTTGTGGGCAATTTACGAAAACGGTTGATCTGTTGAGTGATCGCCAAACTACGTGTCGTGTTAGCCCTCTGGCGCGCATTCCCAATTGTTCCAACAATACGAATGGTTGTTCGGATTCTTTTCTCATCATACCGACTGCACTCGTTTTTTTTAGTGGTGGTTAGCATCAGCTGAGGTTATTTATGACAAAGTAAGTGCAGTAGGAAAGGAGTGCATTACAGCTTTGAAACTCAGTGTGGCTTTGATCTGACGTTCCAGTTATATGAGTGCATGTGGTGCAACTCGCGCCAGTGTATTGATCGTCATCTACCCCCGCTGTTTTGGTCATGTTCAAAAGGGGGGCTGCTTTTATTGGTGTGTGTGTGTATGTGTGCGTGTGTGTATGCATGTGTTTGTTTGTGCGTGACGTGGCTAACCTCGGGGGCTGTGTGTCCATCTAATGCCTCTAATGCTTAATGCGTCTTCAAGCACTCGATATGGGGACCACTCCATCTATGCGATAAAAATCCGTACATATCAGAAATGGATTGTTGGCACATGCCGATGTGCTGCAGCTTTCTTATCTCCAGAAAATGTTCATATTACTAATTTTAAGTTGCTAGTCCGAAGAAAAAGCACCTACTTCTTTGATGGATGCAATCAAATGTTTATAAATCTTTCAGTGAATTACCAGTATTAGCTGGATGTTCATTTGAAATGATCATAATGGGATGACATTATGAGCTAAATTCCGTTTTAAATCGTAGCGAGAGAAAAGGAATATGTTGAAGATTATTAGTGGTTAGAAAAGAAAACTTTTCAAATTTATCATAGATTGTCGAACAAACTGACGAGAAGAAAATTTTGATTTCGTTTACTTCTTATTGTTTATCCACTTCATAAATATATGATGATGATTTATTCGTACAAATAGGTAACAGCGATAAATTGTACAGATTTATTCGTACAAATAGGTAACAGAGATAAATTGTACATGGCATAAGACGCAACGACGAATACACCGACCGGCGAAAGAACCGTCGGCGGAGAATATGGGTATATACGGTATAGTTGATACATGGCATAGTTAGTTAAATGGCATAATTGGTTAAAAGTATGAAATTTTAATTTGAATGGAGAGTATATGTATTATGCAAATGATAATTTTTTTTTGTATGAGTGTCGTTATTCGTACAAATAGGTAACAGCGATAAATTGTACAGATTTATTCGTACAAATAGGTAACAGCGATAAATTGTACAGATTTATTCGTACAAATAGGTAACAGCGATAAATTGTACAGATTTATTCGTACAAATAGGTAACAGCGATAAATTGTACAGATTTATTCGTACAAATAGGTAACAGCGATAAATTGTACAGATTTATTCGTACAAATAGGTAACAGCGATAAATTGTACAGATTTATTCGTACAAATAGGTAACAGAGATAAATTGTACATGGCATAAGACGCAACGACGAATACACCGACCGGCGAAAGAACCGTCGGCGGAGAATATGGGTATATACGGTATAGTTGATACATGGCATAGTTAGTTAAATGGCATAATTGGTTAAAAGTATGAAATTTTAATTTGAATGGAGAGTATATGTATTATGCAAATGATAATTTTTTTTTTGTATGAGTGTCGTTCGTTTCTAGTTCATTCGAGGATTCTTGTTGATCATCATTTTCGTTTTGAAATTTTTCTAATTAATGAATTTTCTTGAATCGGAAGGGATTAATTAATTTAGAAAGAATAAAATAGAAAACAAATATGAGAGTAACATAAAAGTCAAAGAAAACAGCTGTGTTTTCACGCATTTCTTCAGCAAATATCAAAGGTATTATTATGGTTATGGATACAATTTGGTCGGTTGAGTCGAGAAATATGGTTTTGTTTTACGATCTCTCCGAAGAGTTGTTTATTGCTTTGTCATTTGTTGATGAAGACTGATATCGCCATTGGCGCTTCATTTATTATACATGTTATGTTGATTTCTAGTCGAATGCATAGCACTCACATATTTTGCACACATTCTTTTTTTTCTTTTTTTTTCACTTCCATGAGGTTTTTTTCAGAATGGATTCCATCTTAATGGGAGTAACCTTTGCACCATAAATAGCGGGTCACTTTAAAATATGACAGCGAGAGGGAGAAGGAGGGGGGGGGTTCCATGTTAAAATTTGCTAGTTGGAGGGCGATTTGAAGTATGAAAGTCATGAAGAATCGGGGGCAGACTTTAAAGTCTGAAAGTTGGAAGGAAGAGTGTTATTGAAATCAGAAGTTTTTGCACGCCTTTTTCTCTCTTCACTCGCTGAGGAGGGCAGGAGGCTATGGGAAGTGCATGTAGTGTATGGAGTGATTTTTTAAAAGAATTGTAGGTTATATTACCGCTGAGATTATATTACCATTGAGGTTATATTACCACTGTTTTGAGTTGTGGTGTCTCCTTAACTTGGAAGTTGTATTTGAATTCCAAACGAATATATGAAAGGGTATACAAGTGACAAGTTGTTATTTTCGTATCAGTAATTGTAATGGAGTAAGGCGATCAAAATTTTGATGCGCTTTTTAATTCGATTAAAAGTCTCTTAAGAAAAGTTTTGCATTTGAGATTGTTGAACGGTGCACGTCATCTTAAAACTTTATCAGAAAATTTGCATAATTCGCAATTTTGTAAACTCTTTCGACATTATCTTTTTCATTTAATGTTTATTGTTTGTGATTTGTTTGCGTGTTGACCGCCCGTAATGAATCTCCGTTATTTTGCAGGCTTTGCCAACCTTCGGGTAGCAATGGTGACCGCAGCGTATCGAGGTATTTGTCGACTAATGGACAAAGTAAACGTTTTATTCCCTTTTGTTCTCTTTGCTCGGTTAATTTAATTGGCCGAATGAGAAATTAAGTCACAACTGAACTGTAACAATCATACGCTGATAGGGAAGTATGTGGCAAGCTGATAGGGGAGTGGGTGATAATCTGATAGGGAAATGGGTGATAGTCTGATAGGGGAGTGGGCGGTAATCTTTTGATGGGAAGGATATGCATATTTGAATGATGGGCAAAATTAGCGGAAAGATATACAGTAAATAAGAGATTTCAAATCACTCGTTCGCAATACGGTTAAGATTCGCGGTAACCACTTAGAGCATTGCCGGTTTGCTTAAACTCTTAGTTGAGTCATAACTATATTGTGAAGGAGTGGTAAAAAATTTTTCAATATCTTTCATCCTTCGTCCCCATCCTTCTTAACCCGACCCACTTCCTTAACCTCCTTTTCCTTCTTAACCTCCTCCTCCTCCTCCTTAATCTCCCCCTCCTCCCTAACACCCCCCGTCCTTGACCTCGCCCTCCACCTTGACCTCCTAGTCCTCGGCTCTTTGCACCCATTAGCATATGCAGCATTATGTGTAACAGTCGATTACGATTTTATGCATCATTAACATATGAGGAAAAGTTTTCGCGAGTCATTATTGAGAGTACCAGTTTTTTAATTGTGTTGTCCTTTCATCGAAAAATGAATCGGTATGGAAAATTCGGATGAAAAGTGGTGCGGACAGTGTCGTTTAATATCGCTAAAGTTGGGATTGGGGAGGGAGTGGCAGAACTGTGCATGTATTGTGGAGATGTACAATCTAATCAACATTTAAAGTTAAAGATAATGAGATAGCGTCTCAGCTTCACATTGCATCTTAGTCTCCCTCGACTCAGCCTCATGTTCGTGTGAGAGGGAGGATAGTCTCGACATAAGATACACAAGTAGAAAGAAACTGCTTAAAAACGGTATATATTCCGCGGAATTCTTTGTTGTTTATGTTGTGTGATGCATACGGGGTTATATTCCCTTTCCCTTCCCTCCTAACTTCCAAGGCAAACGCTGATAATCGGTTTGTGGTTGTCTATTACCTCCGCCTCCTCCTTCCCTCCTCCCTGCAGCATTGATTATCGGGAGAGTACATCTTCTGCGGCCGTCATTTTATATTACCGCTGATGTTATATTACTACTGAGGTTACATATTTGATAATATGTGTTTGCAGGTGGTTTATCCATTTCTACCGCAATTTGCAAAACCCGCTTGGAACCACCCAGCTGGACCAAAGACAGTCTTCTTCTGGGCACCAACAATAAAGTGGTGTTTAGTATGCGCAGGATTGGCCGATCTCGCAAGACCAGCTAACAAGCTTAGCGTTTATCAGGTTGACTACTTTGAGAACTTCTTGTGCATTTTCAGAAATTTCTTATACAAATTTTGATAACTTTCTCTTAAACAGAAAACTTTTGTTTACGTTTCGGTAGAGGATTCGATAGAGAGCATAAATATTTGCCTAAGGACATTTCAGACTACTCGATTTTTAAAATCCACACTTTCTAATGTTTTTCTTCAATTTCCTAAGTTCATCTTTTAAATTGTTATGGTCAGTTTATTTTTTTTAAATGGTGAACATAGAGCACCATTAACTCTTTTAGAGCAATGCGTAGAATATTTGCAAGAAACGAGAATATTTAGTTAGCGATCAGCCCATATAACCTTGAAAAGTCATCCAGTAGACGAGTTAAATGTAATCGCAAAAATTATGTTTAGAGCTAATGTGCCGTAAGAAGGCGATGGAAACAAAACGGTAGCCACTACCTGGCTTATAGAATGCATTTTTTTGGCTATTGTTCAGTTCGTTGATGATAGTTCTATACGGCTATGCATGAGGGCGGTGAAGTACATGCAGTGGAATATGAGGTCAAATAATCATACTTGTCCGTTATGGCTTACTAAATTTTATGTAGTAATTGTTGCTTTGCTGTAACAAAATTGTTGCTATAATGAAATTATTACTCTAACAAAATTGTTACTGTCATTTTATGTTACAGAATTCGGCGTTAGCTATTACGGGCGCGATTTGGACACGTTATTGTTTTGTGATCATACCGAAGAATCTCTACTTGGCCAGTGTGAATTTCTTTGTCGGTTGTACGGGTCTTGTGCAATTGTTGAGGATTGCACACTATCGGGTGTGTTCATTAATTGTTTCATTTAATTTGCAGCTTTTTTTCTTTTGATAATCTTATACCATAGCTTTAGGTTGTTGCCAATGTTTTTAAGAAGCAAAAGTGGATTGAACGACGGAGATATTGGAAGCAGTAAATCGAGCTTTATTTCAACCAACTTGCTAATCCCTTTCCCCTTTCCCGTTGATTTTTTCCCTCTATACTCGCTAACCCCTTCCTACTTCCGCCTTCCCCATTGATTTTGTTCCTATATACTCGCTAACCCCTTCCCCCTTCCCCACTGATTTCGTTCATATCTCTGTTTATTCTCAGGAACGTTTTCTTTTCTAATATTAGAAAATAAAACATTTCAGGGTTGAAATACTTAGTAAGCAAAACGGTTTTAAAAGTTGCTTATCATATTTTCGATCTAATGCATCTCATCTCCTTTGAATGCTAGAAAATTCCTCGTTTGATTGAGTTGTGTTTATCACAATCCCATCCTTCTTTGGAAGTAAAGCGTACGCGATGGTCGTCGAATGTATAGTTGGAATGTGGAGGTAGTGAGCGTTGAAAAACCTATGTATAGCTTTTCTGGTCACTCGTTTTTGGTTGATGATCGATCGTGTTTTGATATAGGTGTTGTAGTAAACAAGCCCATTGTTGAGACCATGCAGTCTCGGCTAAGTGGCGGAAGTCGGCCTTTTTTTTCGGAGGGATTTCAATTATCAAATTCCTATCATTTCGAAGTCAACGTTAAAAGTAGTTGGTTACTTAATACAGCGGCGATACTTCCACAATGAGAAATCGAAACTTCTATTTTAAATCTCGAAAAGTTTCGTCCTTTGCTGATGCCAAAATTTGTCCGAGAATCAAATGAAGCATATCAACCATGGCAACTGCCTGTTCCTTTCTTTGTTTATATACTTGTAGGCTTGCGCCTTATAACCACATGATTGCACATCGCTGTTTATTTCAGTATTTCAAAGCACCGCCTCCTGCTCCAGCAATTCTACCTAAAGTTGCTACTATTAACGAGAAGGAGCTCGCATGATTTCAGTGGATGCCCTTAGGCAGTAATCATCATCAAGAGCTGGTTACTGTTTTTCGCATAATTGAAATTTTTTTTGGCGATTTTTTATTCTTAGCGGGAAATTTAAGATGGATATTCAAATTTTGGCAGTGGAAACTCTTTTCAAACAATTATGGAATGTTTCTAATCAAGGGGGATTTTTATCGGGCAAAATGAAAAGTTATAGTTTTTTTTCTTTGAGAGAGAAATTCTGAAGTGAATTTTCAGAAAAATTAACGCATTTCTTCATATCGCTCTCTACATGTCTTGAAATTTGAAGATGGCTTTTATTTTGAAAATAGCGCTTTTTTTTTCTTAATTTGTTGTATGTTTCTTAATTGTCATAGTTTTCGTTCTTTTATAGTCTTTTATTACTTCAGCTGGATATCTTTTTTTTTCGTATTCCTCTAATATATGCTGTTTCGTTTTTGTTAGAGCATTTACTAGTCGCATTGTCTAGTAGTCTTACTGTTTAAAGACGGCTTCTGTAGAAAGATTACATGTTTGCAATAGGTGGTGGAACTTATATGCGCTTAAGTCAGCAGAATGTTTAGAATAAAATTTTGCATAAATCAGTGGGAGAGAAGCCGAGGTCTCATTAAAATGCAAAACTTCATATCACTGTCTCGCCGAGATCGTTTTTTTTCGTCCAACCTCATTTCACCTAATCGGCTTAATACCATTTTTGTCTGATCTATGCACTTACCGTTGTTGCGATTGAGGACACTTGAGCGAATTTTCCAGAAAACTATTGTTTGTTTTTCAATCGGTTAAGAGCGATAGGCTGAATATTCACAAAAGATTTCATCTTTTCGATCACGTTGAATTTAATAGTTGATGCTTTGTATTTAATATGAGCACCTGTGTGTTGTCTTGCGTTGCGACCAAATAGCCAGTATTATGCAGTTTCTTAGTACTATGGCTTTCGCATAATTATGCCAATTTTTTGATGTTTTCCTTGATAATTTCCTCAAATTACTAAAGTATTTGCATAACATATTGGAATGTAGTATTGCATAACTTATTTGCAATGTGTATTGCATAACTTTTTGCAATGTGGTATTGCATGATTTATTGCACTGTGGTATTGCATAATTTATTGCAATGTGGTATTGCATAACTTATTGCAATGTAGTGTTGCATAATTTATTGCAATATGGCATTGCATGACTTTTTGCAATTTGTCTCATATCGCAAAAGCAATTATAGCTGCGTTGTTAGTGGTCTTAGAACGTTGTATTAAGAGTCATAATCACTGTTTTATGGTTTGCTATACTTTTTCGTTGTTTACAGTCTATGAAGATTCCCTTATTTGAAAGATCTTTTTTTTGCAAACTTTCGGGAATTGAGATTGTGGTCACTGGTTGAAATACGAAGCGCAACACCGGTTAATACAAAGAGAAAATATCATTGTTAAATGTTACAGCGGGTCGATGTAAGTTTACGAAATCAATGAAAACACTTTTAATTTCGAGCGAATTCATTCATATCGATGGAATGAAATGATATTTTTAAAAAAATTCATAAAAATTATTTTAAAGAAAGTATGGAATGAATTCTTTCCACTTTTATGCATCAGTTTTTTTCGGAGGCTGCTAATCGGCTTAATACCATTTTTGTCTGATCTATGCACTTACCGTTGTTGCGATTGAGGACACTTGAGCGAATTTTCCAGAAAACTATTGTTTGTTTTTCAATCGGTTAAGAGCGATAGGCTGAATATTCACAAAAGATTTCATCTTTTCGATCACGTTGAATTTAATAGTTGATGCTTTGTATTTAATATGAGCACCTGTGTGTTGTCTTGCGTTGCGACCAAATAGCCAGTATTATGCAGTTTCTTAGTACTATGGCTTTCGCATAATTATGCCAATTTTTTGATGTTTTCCTTGATAATTTCCTCAAATTACTAAAGTATTTGCATAACATATTGGAATGTAGTATTGCATAACTTATTTGCAATGTGTATTGCATAACTTTTTGCAATGTGGTATTGCATGATTTATTGCACTGTGGTATTGCATAATTTATTGCAATGTGGTATTGCATAACTTATTGCAATGTAGTGTTGCATAATTTATTGCAATATGGCATTGCATGACTTTTTGCAATTTGTCTCATATCGCAAAAGCAATTATAGCTGCGTTGTTAGTGGTCTTAGAACGTTGTATTAAGAGTCATAATCACTGTTTTATGGTTTGCTATACTTTTTCGTTGTTTACAGTCTATGAAGATTCCCTTATTTGAAAGATCTTTTTTTTGCAAACTTTCGGGAATTGAGATTGTGGTCACTGGTTGAAATACGAAGCGCAACACCGGTTAATACAAAGAGAAAATATCATTGTTAAATGTTACAGCGGGTCGATGTAAGTTTACGAAATCAATGAAAACACTTTTAATTTCGAGCGAATTCATTCATATCGATGGAATGAAATGATATTTTTAAAAAAATTCATAAAAATTATTTTAAAGAAAGTATGGAATGAATTCTTTCCACTTTTATGCATCAGTTTTTTTCGTTTCCTGTGATCATATTTTTTTAAATCTCATTTTGCGTAATTTGTATTCTTTTACGTTTTGCATAATTAATTTGTTTATGCGTTATTCAGTAATTCGTTTCAACCAGCGGATTCAATTAGCGATCGTTTCCAAATGAATTCGTCTCTAACAGTAAGGGATCGAGTTGAATGTTTTTTTGTTTTGTTTTACTATTAAGGCTGCATTTCGATGGTGTTTAGTTTTTGAAAATTGTTGGTTTCATTTTTTCCTTTTTTTTGAAAAATTACATCTGCGAAATTGCCATGTGCCTTTCAACAACGATTATGAGATGATTTGAATGGTGTTGAGGAACCAGTATGAACAGGCGGAAATAAGTGAGCAAATATGAGAAGTATTTACTTTATGATGGCGTGACGAGTGGTGACTGGTCGGAGCCGAACCATCTTCGAGGCAGTAGGGGTTGAATGAATTTTTATAGCTGTGTGTAACTTTGTCCGTTTGTCCAAATTTATGCGGGTAAAGCTTTTTCTTTTTATTGTTTGGTCGGAAATCATCATAAGTTTTGTGGGTTTCATCATATGCAAGAAGGAATAAACTACCCCATCAGTGAATTCTTGGGAATAGTTAGCTAGTTTTAGATTACAGGAAATGGTGTTGAACCATTTCGTTTGCTTATTTCGTATTTTTTTAAAGGATGGAGTCGGGAGGGGGTTCATTAAGGCACAATTAGTAAGAAGCCTAAACGCCTAAATTCGCGACACATGCCCGTTTTATGTATCGGTTTAAGTAAAGCATAGTTCTATTTGTTTTTTATTCATCGCTTGATGATAATGCTACTTTTTTGGACTTAGTTCCGATTTTGGCGTTTCAGAAATCTTCTTCCGACACGTTTATACGTTACGTCGATCCCACATGTTTTCACACCACACCTTTTCGCCGTATGTTACCACATTCTTCGTTTGTATCCGATCGAATTTTTATTTCGTTGAACTCTTTTACGCCTTCGTATATTCTTTTTATTCTTTGCATAGTTCTGCATAATCTGTTAGTTTGGTCATCGTAGTGAACTTTTTTGGTGTGGAATTTGTGAAATAAAAATTGAATTTAAAGTATATCACTTCTACATGATAGAGGATGACACTGGAATTTGATTGGTGCAAAGAAAATGGTTGCAATGTTTGGCAATCCTTAATATAGGGTTAATAATGGTGAATCTCCCTTAAATATAGGGTTAATAATTTTTGGCCTATGCCTGGTTTATAAACTGGTGATGAATCGACCGAGTATCACAGGTTCAACTTATATATGCAATTATTTGCAAACACCTTTGCAATTTTCATTAATTGCAGGAAGGAGTGCTTTTGCAACTTTCACTAATTGCAAGAATGAGTGCTGTTTGATGTTGATTTGCAATGTATTGCACTGTTGAGTCCCGCATTTTAATGCAATTGATCATTCATGCGGACATGTCGAATAAATTCTGTCGCGTCTCGATGACGTGTCCTCTTAACTCTAATACCCTTAAATGCCTGCATAATACTTATCGATGATAGCGATCAGTCGACAGCTTTTTGCCTTGCCACGTCGTGTTATGCACAAATCCCACTGCCTAAACGACAGGAATCCGCGATAATATTAGCCCATCTTTAGCCAATTCCGTTCCACCTAAACGTTGTTGGCCGTATGTTCCGACGTGCACGTTGCACTACCGTATTGTCGAAACCTTCGGCCATTCGATTGTTTGCTGTAATCGCACCCAATACCGATTTTACAGATACGACGGTTGGTTTTTGCAAAAAAGGGTCATTAATACTCTATAGCAATCATAGATCACTATCTAATAATGTGGTGTCGACGTTCAATCCACCGCTAGCTTTCAATGATGTGTGGAGAGGAAAGATCGACTATGATGATCCGTAATGGAGACGATGATCTTCTGTCTCTGCCCTTCCGTCCACAGTCGGAAGAATGGTCACTTTTCCTCTCGAAGACTGGAAGAGTTTTAAAAAAAGGCACTCCATTAAAGCCGCCCATCATTACACTTTTTTTTAAAGTGAACATTTTGAATTTCGCAAATCGATCCATAAAGAGAGCTAAGAATCGGGCCGTTCGTATGTTAACCTAATCTAATTGATTGCACGTATACACCACTGTGATTTTTATCGACGATCAGAGTCACGTTATCACACATACGGAAATGTTGTAAATAGATGAGGCGATCAAATACGATCTCCGAATTGATAACGCATCAATAATCAGTCGTCGATGAAATCGGAGAATCGAAAATCGTTTCGGCTATATTTTTTATGCACGAAAACTACTATACAAATTGATTCGAATTTCATGACGATTATCATCGCCGAACATGGTCGTTTTGCTTTTGCAAACCGCGTTAGTGGGCCTAGAAATTTGTTGAGTATTTTTGAGGCTCATCGACCAAAAGCATTTTTTCAAATGCACCTCGAATGAACGAACGCAACGAGAGGCATTCGCTGTTCACTGATTATTAGTGATTGCACCAAAGGGCAGCACACAACACTAACAGATCAATAATATGAGTCGATCACACCACAACATAGTGTACTGAATAAATCTTATTTACATTATGAACGTATGCCATAATACTTCGACGAGAATCACCGGTGTTGATTCGGCTATTTGAAGCATGCCCCAAACAGAAAAAGATCGCAGACATAATTGAACAACTCGGCGAGAGCTTAGGCTCAATGAAGTTTTATCAGCGGATTGTTTCGATGATCCACATTTTTTTTAAAAATAGTTATCTGTAACAAAAGAGATCATGATAACGAAATGGTAAATGCAAAGTAGAAGATCAAACCTTTTTTATGACGAGTCATTTTTTTTTCAAGTGGCAAAAATTCAAGGACTTTTTATGGTTCGATTGATAAATTGTTGTACCTTGCAAGTACTTCTGACATGGTTTGCATAGTGAGCTTAATTGTGGCTGCCAAAGTATTGTATAAGAATTTTTCGATTGTATTGTATTGCCAAAGTATTGTATAATTGTATAATATAAAGTTTAGTTTAGTTGAACATCACCATCGAGTGCAATTACTGTTATTAGTCCTGATGTTGCGAAAAATATACTTACTCACAAGAAGCTCACGTACGCTTAATTTTCATCCAACTTTTTAATGTAAGCTTCTAAATTAAGCAGCCCAACTGATCGAAGCGATTACTCAAACAGTTTGTAAGCATTTGTCGACGTGTGCCGTTTCGTTTCATTATTTCAACTTTTCGTTTCAAAATCAGAATAAGTTTTGACCAGCAGAGGGAAGACCGGCTACCACCAATCGTGTTAGGCCGTTTCAGATTTGAATGGTGAAATGAGAGGCGAGCATATTAGTAATTGCAAGCAGATTTCTAGCTGAGCCCAAATCTCGATCGAGTAGTGTAATTAGATATGAAGCGAAAGAAAAAAAAACGAAAGAAGAAAATAGGATCTCAAACAGATCCAACTTAAATCTCAGATCGCCTCACATTCGGGCGTTAAAGG
>JPKZ01000162.1:156324-174121 GCA_000803305.1 Toxocara canis | reverse complement strand
CCCCCCCCCCCCTTCCCCCCCCCCCCCCCCACCCCTCCCCACCTCATCTTTTCCTCTCCTATCGTCATCGATCGATGCATGTTTTCAATTATCAACGTACTTGCAATGGGTTACAGTCAGCTACAGTGGACTTAGCAGTTTTTCGGGGAAGTTTTATTTGAAGTATAAAATACCTTTTTCGAGAAAAAAAAAAGAACAACAGATGAAGTGGTATGGCGCATTTTGGTCGGATTCCATAAAACAGCTCGAAATGATCGCCTAAATCGGTTCATTCCAAATGATCACCATTTAATCGATTCACTCCAAGTGATCACCTAGATCAATTCACTCCAAGTGATCACCTAGATCGATTCACTCCAAGTGATCACCTAGATCAATTCACTCCAAGTGATCACCTAGATCAATTCACTCCAAGTGATCACCTAGATCAATTCACTCCAAGTGATCACCTAGATCAATTCACTCCAAGTGATCACCTAGATCAATTCACTCCAAGTGATCACCTAGATCGGTTCACTCCAAGTGATCACCTAGATCGGTTCACTCCAAGTGATCACCTAGATCGGTTCACTCCAAGTGATCACCTAGATCGGTTCACTCCAAGTGATCACCTAGATCGGTTCACTCCAAGTGATCACCTAGATCGGTTCACTCCAAGTGATCACCTAGATCGGTTCACTCCAAGTGATCACCTAGATCGGTTCACTCCAAGTGATCACCTAGATCGGTTCACTCCAAGTGATCACCTAGATCGGTTCACTCCAAGTGATCACCTAGATCGGTTCACTCCAAGTGATCACCTAGATCGGTTCACTCCAAGTGATCACCTAGATCGGTTCACTCCAAGTGATCACCTAGATCGGTTCACTCCAAGTGATCACCTAGATCGGTTCACTCCAAGTGATCACCTAGATCGGTTCACTCCAAGTGATCACCTAGATCGGTTCACTCCAAGTGATCACCTAGATCGGTTCACTCCAAGTGATCACCTAGATCGGTTCACTCCAAGTGATCACCTAGATCGGTTCACTCCAAGTGATCACCTAGATCGGTTCACTCCAAGTGACCACCTAGATCGATTCACTCCAAGTGATCACCTAGATCGGTTCACTCCAAGTGACCACCTAGATCGGTTCACTCCAAGTGATCACCTAGATCGGTTCACTCCAAGTGATCACCTAGATCGATTCACCCCAATTGATCACCTTAATCGATTCACTCATCATTTTATAAAGAGCGTTTTCTAATAAAGTATACTTGACGGCACCATTGGTTTTAGTGTTCTTGATCGAGTTGAAGCGGACGAAAAGAAACAAAGAAGAGCTGCTTTCCATTCTTCTTTTTTTTTCGTTATTTCTTCCAATTGTTGTTGACCTTGCCCAATGTTCTAACTCTTTAGTGTAATCTATCAAGCAGAAAGAAGTTGAGAACATTTGCGGAAAACTGTTGGAAATACTCGAACGGAAGGGGGGGGGGGGGGGGGAGAGAGGGAGGCAAGAAAAAAGTTGAAATGTCATCTTGATCATTTTGAAAATTTTTTACACGACAATTTTTTGAATATCCCCAATCACTTCATTTTTTCTTCCAGATGAAACTCTATGCCATCGTTCAATCGAAGTTTATCTTTTTCGAACTAGAATTTCTCTTTCACATCACAATTTTAAATTGCACAGATCAACCGGTTGATTTACTTCCGAGTTTCTAAAGCGAAATTTTCACAATAAAAATTTAAAAAAAGATGAACTTTTACATTTAGTTACTCCAAATACTAATGCCTTCTTTATTGTAAAAGTGGTCGCCACTGGACGATAATTCACCGCTAAGACAATAATTTTTTTTTAAAATGAGTATTCATTGAAAAATTTTGGTATACTATATGACAATATTTTTTCACCATCACCTCTCCCATACTCATTAGACGATGATGGCTTAAGAAATAGAATTCGAATAGCATTTTGCACTTTTGGTCACTCTCTCTCTTTGTCGCGTTCGAGTCATCGATAAAGCGATGTAAGATGGGCGTATCGACCGACCAACAAAAAGGTGATACGGATGGAATGGCTGCGATCGGGTAAGAAGGCAGGCGGTACGCGGCCTTCTTTATAAAACAGAAAGCTGTTACAGTAAAAAAAATAACAATTCCCTTAGACGGATAGGAAATCGGCTAAGTATGGCCAGCCTGACGCAAAACTTGACCACATACGGTAAAGTGATGCAAGCTGCCAAATGAGAGTGAAGCAGCGCACAAAAAGTGAACGATACAACAACAACAAGTTATGACGAGTGAATCCCGCCGGTCGGTCTGTCACCTAAAAACGATAACCGCTCATCGGGTTTTTTATTTCTGAGAATTTGCTTCTCCCAACAGATCTCATACTGCCGCATGCTACTCTACGTTTGTTTTAAAAGGGAACGTGGGTGGGGGTAGAGGTGGGAGGAGGGGTGGGGGAGTGCGCGAAGAGGATCGGGGTAGGTTCAGGTTACCATTGTCGTTTTCATAATTTGTACGATTCGTCATATGGCCCGGCAGTACATGGTAGAACAACTAGAGCACAAAACACTTCCCAAACAAATCTCGTCAAATGATCTTCGCCCAGTCTCACTATTTCGTACACTGCTAGTTTCCGTTGAGTATGATAAACAGACAATCAATACCTCACCACTCGCCCCATTTAGTATGGGGTTAGATATTGCTCAGGAAGACTAAGTACGACCACACAACATTAACAACTTATCATCGGTTCTGCCAACTGTCTTCGGCGGATGACAACCGATCACCGCCCGACTATTGCGATCAGCATCATATCACTCACTCATCATCATGTCCCCTCATAAATGCTTCATCGCTGCAGTTCGCTATTCGATATTACTGTTTGCAAATACCTGCTCATTGCTGGTCAGTGGTTGAATGCCGACGAGGTGATGGGAAGTTAAACGTCGAGGACAAATTTGACCTGTCCCACTTAACGAGGCTTGTTTCTAGAACTGCCGGTGAGCAAGCTTGTGATCTGACCCGATTACTCTCGTGCCTACAAGCTACGCCATCTCGTCTTTAGCACAACTTGGCAGCCATAAGATCAAAGGACAACGCTTCTGTTTGCGCAAAACTGATCGCTTATGGCCCCTATGCACTCACGCCTACAGCCATTATCACACCTCCCTTCCAGACCTCGAATCAGCGTCCTTGTTTCCGCGACGTTTTCAACTCCATCTAGGCTTATCTATCTAGCCGCACGATCCAAAACCCGCCTTTAAGCTTGATGCCGACAGGTCCACTCTTCCATTCAGTATGCCAGTGAATCGCACAACCCCAACACTGTTGGTATTCCTCCCCCCTCCCCTCCACTCCACCTACCCATCTGCACAGTGTACCGAAAACCCCTCCACATTCCCAAATCAACCAGTACTACGGATAGACTTTGCAATTAATCTAAAAGATTTCCCCAGACTATCCATTAACAACATCAAAGATGAAGCCCAACATCCTCGCCCGCTGCTATTCGAATCTGCAAACAACACCCAGGACACTACATCACAACAGCCACGTTCCGTGAACAGCAAAAAAACTCGCCCTTGTAAGTACTCATTTCAGACCAATGCAAATGGAGCAATCCACTTCAACCGTGCTTGTCAGGATCAACGGATACTTCCAGCCATTCTCAACTGCACCTATGTGCACTCACCCAAAGACTGCACCTCAAACCGCAACCCCCTCCCCTCCCTTCCAATGGCCTATCCCTGCTCATCATCGTACAGCAACCACTCGACAGATATCACGAACAGTTTTTAATGCGCAAGAGCTTAAAACAAAACGACGCTTAACAAACAAAGCTCTCAATAATTTATAAGGTGGCGTTGTTGATAGAGCCGAAACACGGACATGCTGCCTGCGCATCAGCCAACCATAGTGCCAGAACACAACAACAACCGGGAAATTCAAAAAACACTTTTTCACAAAACAATCGCCATCAACCAGAGAAACAAGAGTGCAGATCACTTCTTCTTGGGCGCAACACCAGCCTTCTGCGCAGCCTTGGTCACTTTGCCGGTCGTCTCAGTCTTCTCCACTCCTTTAATCACACCGACTGCCACCGTCTGTCGCATATCACGTACAGCGAATCGACCGAGCGGTGCATACTCTGTGAACGTTTCAACGCACATCGGCTTCGTTGGGATCAACTCCACAATACCCGCATCACCAGACTTCAGGAACTGAAACAAAACTCCGTTTCAAGCAACGATAACAACGCACCACAAACATGTGCAACACAAAATAAAACCACATTTCAGAAGCGAACGTAGATGGTTGACACCGTTACGACAGTGTCGCTAGGAAGGGATCTACTGCCCTTTGTCGTCATGGTATAGCCTAGTCCCCCTCCCCCCCGTCCAGCCCTTCCTCATCTTTATCCGCCCTTTTCAAATTCTATGTCCGGCCATCTTTCTCTCAAAAGTAGAACCAAAAGCCGCGAGGAATTTCTGAAACTTCTCATGAAGAGAGCGAGTTCCAACCTTGGGGTTGTCCTCAACCTTCTTGCCGGATCGCCTGTCGACCTTCTCTTTTAGTTCTGCGAATTTGCAAGCGATGTGCGCGGTATGACAATCGAGTACAGGTGTGTACCCGGCAGCGATCTGCCCGGGATGGTTCATGATAATTACCTCAAAGAAAAAAATTATGATGACGACGGCAATATTAATGATGACAATAATAATAACAATATCAACAATAACCACGACGACAGCAACAAACCATTAGTACAACCATTCCAAACTCCATCGCTTCACGCGTCCAACTAAAGCCACTTCCTTTCGTAACCCCCCAAAAAAAGGACTTATGCTGGGAAGACCCATTTTTGGTGTCTTCACAGTAACATTCGATTTGTAATACATCAGCCCAGGAAGCCCAAAGTATACACTGACACAAGTTTTATTTGTCACCCTCATCCCAGGAAAAACGCATCACGATACACATCAAGATCATACGCTACTCACCTGCTCTACTCCTAAGGTCGGCCAAGATGCGTATCACAGAACTCTGTAACGTAATATTCAATGAGACATCAGATGCAGCAGTGAGACAACGACGTCGAGCAACCACTTACCTGAGCAGTGAAAGATTTAGCCTCCTTAGCGGGGTCATTCTTTGAATCGGAAGCAACGGAGCCTCGGCGAATGTCCTTGACTGAGATGTTCTTCACGTTGAAGCCGACATTGTCACCGGGCAGCGCCTCAGCCAGAGCTTCGTGGTGCATCTCGACCGACTTGACCTCAGTGGTTACGTTCTGGGGCGCAAAAGTCACTACCATACCTGGTTTCAGAATACCAGTCTCAACACGACCCACGGGCACAGTTCCAATACCTGAAAGCATAAGCGCTCATTATGGCAGCTCACACCTGCCGCTACCGTGAACAAGAAATACAGATCAATCAACACCACTTCAGTATCAAACAATTAGAAAATTATCGCCACCCAACGTCAGCTTCTCCACCTGAAAGCTGTCGAACCAGTTATGCTCACCTCTTACTTTCTCTGCAAGGTGGAAACCTTAACCACGTGCCTAGAACTATCCAGATCTAATGCAACTGCTAATACAACCATCACTCAACTAGTAAGCCATCACGTGCACATTCCCGTTGCATTCACTCTCAGTCCCTATCGCCTGATACCAACTTAAGTCAGACACCAACACCCCACGACTATATAAAACGTCCATTCGGAACTGTGTCCAAGTGCTCCTCCACCTAACCTTGTCCTGACACCTCGTTCCTAACACTACTACGCACTACAAAAAAGAAAAAAGGACTTACCTCCTATTTTGTAGACGTCTTGAAGAGGCAATCTCAGAGGCTTGTCGGTGGGTCGCGAGGGTGGAACAATCGAGTCGAGAGCCTCGAGCAATGTCTTGCCGGTGGCGGTGCCCTCTTTGCGCTCTACGTTCCATCCCTTGAACCAGGGCATGTTGGTCGACGGCTCGAGCATGTTATCACCGTTGAAGCCGGAGATTGGCACGAACGCTACCGTCTTCGGGTTGTAGCCGATCTTCTTGATATAGTTCGACACCTCCGTCGTTACCTTAAACGCTAGCAGTCACAATACCGAGCTAAAAAACCTAGGAAGCTCTAGATTTAAACAAGAAATTAGACATGCTGTATATATTTCTGCGGACTTCTACTACTAATATTTCAACAAATTTTCGGGATTAGTTCTGCAAAACTGTGCTATCCCACAACCCTATCAGAAAAACAGATGTACATTTGCTGCGATTTAATCTCTTGGAAAACATCTGCAGAACACAACCTCATCACTTCGCACCAAATATAAAATATACCCAACAAATAAACAAAACTGCAACAACATTCACCTCGTTGAATCGAGTCTCGGAGAAAGGTGGTTCCGTCGAGTCCATCTTGTTGCATGCGACAATGAGCTGCTTTACGCCCAAAGTCTGCGCAAGCAGAGCATGCTCGCGGGTCTGTCCATTCTTCGAGATACCAGCCTCGAATTCACCTGTACCACATGCTACCACCAACACCGCACAGTCAGCTTGTGACGTGCCTGAAAACACATTTCCACTCAGCAAATCTCAGATGAAGCGCTACAGTGACCGGCAATGGCTTGCGAAAGGTTTCAGTGTTGCAAGTCACCGCTGCACCTAACCGGTACCGGCAAGGCATACTGAACGCGTCTTAAAATGGATGACCACGCTCCATACGACTTTAAGGCGTCCTTTTCGCCATTCCTTCCAAGGTACCAGACCCAGTGAATCATCTTACAGTAACACCCAAACGAGCGCTCAGACGATAATCAAGAGATACTCTACCCAACAAATTGGTCTTTAGCTCTTCATTAGACTCCACTCGCTGTCCCCTCACCACAGACACAATCTCGTGCAAAATTCGGGTGTAATGAGCGGTCCGACACACGCATCCGAGTTTCCCGCGCTCGTATTGTTATGGTATGCACTGTCATGGTTGGTAACCCACGACTATATCCTTTGAGGTGGAGACGGCGAAAGGTTCGTTACAAGAACTAACTCAGTGTGTATGGCCACCATGTAAAGTGTCCGCCCACAAAAAACTAAAAACTTCAAATCTGTTGTTTTTTGCTTTTCTAGGCTGGAAAAACCCTTGAAGACTCTCCGAAGCAGTCCAAAACCCTCGCACAGCTGTATCTGCCATGTTAATTATTCCAAACATGCAATCCCCAAAGGTTCCACTTCCATTCCCAACTCCTCCTCAGTTATCCAGAATCGTTTGTAACGCTTACCAGTAATCATGTTCTTGATGAAGTCACGATGACCGGGGGCATCGATAATCGTGACGTAGTACTTGGCCGTCTCAAACTTCCACAGTGCAATATCAATGGTGATACCTGCAACAATAAGTCAGTGGATACTAGCCACAGCAATAAGTAAGAAACTTTTTGTGAATTTCTGAAACATTGAACCATGGTCTGGCTGAGCCTTCGTGCACTGGTCGTGATAAACCAAAGAGAGCAATTCAGTAAACAAACATACCCATGGGCGATCAGAATTCTGAAATGCAATGGGGGTGTGAAAATGTAGTATGAGAAGAAACGTACCACGCTCACGCTCCGCCTTGAGTTTGTCAAGTACCCAAGCGTACTTGAAGGAACCCTTGCCCATCTCCTGAGCTTCCTTCTCGAACTTCTCGATGGTTCGCTTATCGATACCACCACACTTGTAGATGAGGTGACCGGTCGTCGTCGACTTACCCGAATCGACATGACCAATCACGACAATGTTGATATGAGTCTTCTCTTTGCCCATCGCTCCTTGAAACAGACAACAACGCTTGAGGAGAGCCGCTGAAACTAATTAACGAGATTAACTCACAGAACCACGCAGCCAACGCAAATACTCGAAGATGGAACGACATCGCAAAATATTTACTGTACGCCTGACCTTCTTACTACTATCTTCGCTACACCTATTTCCTCGCAAACCTCAGACTTGCAGAAGATACCTCCGCCACGAACCCCAAAAATCCCCACATTTCGAAACGCCCAAAAACAAAACAACGCAAAAACACCAGCTCCTCCTACCAACCACTCAGACGACAACGCCACCACGTCCTCGAGCTCTCACACACACCATGCCTGCGTTGAATGATTACGTTGACAGAAACTCTGGGAACAAAGTCCTGCTAACGGTGTGCCACGTTTCTTGTAACATCATTCTCCATATCAGCGAACCTCGACAGAGTCAAGGCAGAATGTTACGAAATTGGGTGTTACACTAGCATTAATATACTGAATACCGTAAACAACCATTTCAAAAGTGCAACCAAACAATATCGAAGTGACCAACGATAACAGCGCAAAGAATGCAGCTCAAAGTTCGCCACGAAAGCTTCGCTTAAGACATGTGGCTTCAAGTGTATCAATACAGTTAATTCTTCGGAACGACCAGAGGTTGGTTTCTCTGTTGACTACGTGGTAAGAGCAGTTGGAAGTTGCGCACATATTTACCAAACAATCATCACGTTCAGGTGCACTATGGATTCCAACCAACAGTGGTCATGATGCACGCTTAAAAAGAATCACTTTATCTGTTGCTTTTTGTTTTTATTCGGTTGCCCCTCGCTCTTATGATTATCAAACAAGAAAAACCATAACGGTACCTATAAAATGATAGGATAGCAGCTGTGCAAGGCGTATAGAAACAACAGAAAAAACTCCGGATTACAGGCTCCTCAAAGCTTTTTGTCAGGATGGTTTCTAGATCGCATGATAAAAACCGTTGTATTCGACTTATCAAATACCATTTCCGCATATATGTTTCACCTACAGTATATAAACGAGTTACTTTTACTTTCTTAGGCTTACTCGTTTGGATTTTTGCGTAAAAAATGATCTCACTAATTGCTTCCCGAGATACTAAACGGAAAAGGGCGCCTTGTGGAAGAACAGGTTGACGCCTTATGAAGGGATACATTTATTACCTGCTCACTTAAGATCTTCTTCATGGTTTTAAGACAGAAGGTTTTTCCTTGGTCGAGTTCATTTCTTTACTTTACTAATTACCAGTTCACCTAATTTAATTCCCTTTCCAAAGTTCAAAGATCACAGTTCAGGGCCTGATTGAGGCCGAGCACGGTCAACAGTTTTTTGTGGTAAACATTTGGCTAGGTCAACGCGGTCCTCAGACGTGCACCTTAAAACCCTTAAGCAACACGCCCCGACATCTGTAACGCCACACGAGTCCGGAATCCATAGCTGTGTTGTGAACAACAAGGTGCGCATGTCCTATGTCACACAATTATTGCCTGACGTGACGCACAGAAAGGTGAAGAGAGAGACGACGCACATACACAGAGTAGAGTGTTCGTCAGCATTGCAAGTGTATGTGCGATAGGAAGGGAGAGAAGGTACGACGGGAAGTGGAGAGAGGGTAAATATGATGAAATAAAGAGAAAGCCACAACGAGGAGAGTCAGGTGGTCGTAAACGAGTGCAAATGTGATCAGTGTATTAAGCGAATCGAGAAAGGTGCGTCCCTTGCTTGTGCTACCAGTTTAAAAAACGCACTGTACCACTTCACCTTCAACTTGTACTGAAACGGGGTCCTATAGAAATCAGATATCTATGAGTACATACGTCAGAAGATAGACAATAATCCATGGGTAAAACTAATATGTACTGTGGTATAGCCTAAACTCACTAATTACCTATGGAGGATTGTCGAAAAATATAACGAAAAATCATGATTAAATCATAATTATATGACAAAAAATAGATATAACAGAAAATTTTAATTAGGCAGTTGCTCACGTAGGATCGGCGTCGATAAATCTTGACTAACCATCCAAATCAATTTCAACCGTTCCTCCAAAAATCCGTTCATGAAAACTTTAAAAAGACCGATGGATGATCAAAGACAGTAAGTGCGCTCCGGTGTGGCTGACGAAATATCGATGACCTTTCAGTGGGTTGCGAAGGTGATGCTTGCGTCCCAATTACGTACGTCATCCGTCTGTGCAACGATTGCGCAACATTGCGTAATTCGGAGGATGCGAACGCAAGCGGCTCATCACTTCTGTGATCGATGTGATGGCCGAAAAAAAACACTCATTCACTGATTGCGAAATACCCTTTGAGACTCTCTTGTGGGGGGTTTTTTTCTGTTCAGTCTGTGAAAGGAGTCTTTTCGTGCAAGGACTCTATTTGTGAAAAAAAATTTTCTGTTGGACATTCCCATTCTATCCATTTAAGTGAACGGCGTGCACCACTTTGCCATCTTTCATGACATTCGGGAATGTGGCACACATGTAAAATTTTAAGAAATAGGGTAACCGGAATATTTCTCCATACGAACCAAAAAAACAGGTCACTGTCCCTGCTAGCTATCAATAAGCCCCAGCTTTTATCCACCACAAAAAAGTGCCTCGTCTTTAAGTTACAGTATATACGCCTTTTTTCCACAACTGCTAAAGCTTTATTTTACCGCCATGGTATTTTCACGGGTAATTTTACTGCACTTCAAGTACTTTAATACGCACAAGATTTATTTTGTGTGGCTAACCATCGTTCGCGCAAAAAAAGTATTCAGCTGCTAAATATTTTTACAGTCATATTTCATCTACAGCAAAAAAAAATATAGCCGCCTCCATGAAATATTTTGTTCGTTCTAAAGAACGACTTAAATTTCGAAGTATACAAATATATCATAGTGCACAGGCTATAAGCCATTAGGTTTATGTTGAATTCTGATAGCTGATTCNNNTTCTTTCCAAACTAAGGGTATGCGATTTAAAGTTTGAAAGCAATTTGTGTTAAGCAAAAATTACATTTTGAAGTGAAAATAAACGTTGAACAACTTACGGTCGTATAGTATCGAATTGCTTAAGTATACAACGCCCTCTCACTCGATATGCGCTTTTCGCAAAAGGCGAAAACTTTTGGATTCTTTTAGATCGTTCAGCTATCCATAAAAAATCTATTGCGCGATTCTGCTGTTTTCTTTATAAACGATTTTCGAACAATTCCCTCATTCAATGAAGAGAAAAATAATGAAACCTAAATTTCCTTATCAGAAAGTTCTTTGTGAAGATTTATTTTGGGTTTCATTTCAATACGGCCTTTTCGATCTCTCTAGGAGTCCCGAAATAATCATTATTAAAATTCATCACATCCAACGTGGTAAAAGTAGTACGCTTCAAGAAACGAAAAATTAAACTCACCGCTCAGCATTCATCCACATGAAAGAATATTGAATGTGAAAAATTGCACAGATGCAACTGAAGAGATCAGTTTACGATTACTCTTTATGAAGTGATCAGTTTCGGATCACTCCAGGATCACTCCTTACGATCAGTTGGGTTGTATGAAGAAATGATCGTAGGTCGAATAAGTCTTACTGCTACTAATCCATGAAACGTCGATAGCCTAAGAGGCACCGAACTATTTGTGATGAAATCATGCATAAAATTCATCTCATTAGTGTTATGGTTATACACTATCGCAGAATGATGCGAATTTTATAGTTTAAATAACACTGTATCGAACAGCAACGGAGTTGTTTAAAAAAAAATCTTTTTAAAAAAAAAAACTATGGTTTTTGCAGAACTCGCTTTGAAGCTATATCTAATTTGATTGCTCAGACTAAAGCAATAGTAAGGCTATGAAGAGATACACTTCGTTATGTTTTACTTACTTCGATGAGTTTTACTTACTCCCATGAGTTTTACTTACTTCGATGAGTTTTACTTACTCCGATGAGTTTTACTTACTTCGATGAGTTTTACTTACTCCGATAAGTTTTACTTACTCCGATGAGTTTTACTTACTCCGATGAGTTTTACTTACTCTGATGAGTTTTACTCAATTCGATGAGTTCGGATTGACGAATTGAAACATCGCCACTCAATATAAGATTATCTGGTTGACATTATCGCTAGTTATAACGTCTTACACTCTTATTCACACGAAAACGATGCTATATAGTGGCCTACAAAAACTTAAAAGTTGAGAAGAAAACTTAAAAAAATGGCCTAAAATTTTGAGACACCATTCGAAGATGGGGTATTTATTCAAGTTACGTTTACATCCACGTTTGGCATATTAATAACATTAGAATTCGTTATAAAGTTTCGCAGTTGTCTATGGTATTTCGTTGTTCGCCGTAACGCTGTCTTGGATTCACATTCAGTTCCTTCATCTGTTGTCATTTATAATGCAACAAATAGAACTTAAATTGTAAAAAATACAACGAAAGAAGAATATAATATCGGGTGGGCAAAGACGGGGGAGGGGGATGGGGGGTAGATGGAGGGTGAGGGATGAGGAGGCTACCATCTATAACAATTTCGAAGAATACGGATGATTCGAGAGCCGTTTATGAGCAACTCGAATGAGCACTGCTTCGGAGCGAATGTGGCAGCCATCGTATCGCGTCAGCACACTCAGCCGATACTCAGGCCTAAAATGCTTTCGTCACAAATCGACAATAACAAGCACGCAGTTGAGCACATTTCGTGATAGGAACCCAACTTCAAAATATGTACTGGATGAGGCACCAATGCAATTTGGTGCACAAGCATCACATATGTATCCTCTATTTATGTTTATGAAAAGAAAAATTAATCTGAATGTCTTAGGAAGTGAAAAGAAAAAAAAAGAAAAAGTCCTTTAGACTCATGGAGCGATCGCTGAGCACATTCAAAATTATGGAATTGATATGGAGTCAAAAACTAATGATAATAGAAATATAGAGATCTAGAGATCCCTCATAATCACTGTATGTTTGTGTTCTTAATTATGGCATAAAGTCTTGGAACATCGAATAAACGCGATTGTCGTTCGCATAGAACGATGTTCGTTAGTAACATTGCTCTATAAAAAATAAGTAATTAAACTTTAGTTGAACGTTCTCAATAGTGGCTTCATGAACGGAAATGTGCAAATATAAAAAAACTTTTGTTTAAGTTAATTAAATTCTGCAAAAAAAAATTTAATTAATTTATACAATTAATGACAGTTGCACCGTCCATCCAAAGCCATCATCCGAATACTATGTTATGCGTTTATTGCATGACAATGCTATTACAAAATATTGTATTGATACAAATAACACTAATTAATTTATGCGATACTTATATTACCCAGCTCAAAAATATTGCATACACGATTTGCATAAAAATATTGCAAAAATATAAAATATTGCATAAAATAGCAATGAGGTTTTATTTCCATTCGATCTAGTGAAAAAATTTCATAATATGCTTGATCCGATCGGCAAACGTAATCGACTTATGTGTTGTTATTGATTTTTTTTTCAAATTTTTGTCAAAATTTATGTGCTATCAAAGGTTTTCATACTTTTCAACCTTCTAAGATGTTAACAAATGACCACTGGAGGTATGAATTTATGGCCGAATTTTTCGAAAATTTTAAATCATGGAAACAAGGATCCAAATGACAGCCATCGAGAAAGCGAAACTTGTTGGGACTTTCATTAAACCGCGTAGAAAATTCGTTGAATCCGAGTGGATTTTTATAAAATTTTTGTAGTAAATGCTGATGGGTTGTAAAAAATCTCAATGCGCAATCGCTGTGATCTCAGTGATCTAGCGATTATTGATCAGCTTTTTGATGACAAGAATTTCCAAAGCATCCGCCAATAAAACCATTTTTCGAAATAGAAAAGCTCATATTATGCCACGAAAAAATCTTCCTCAACACGGCCCTACTTTGGAATATTCAATCCGTCTTCATGAAGATTATGAGAAATATTTTCCTCCGTTCAGCACAGCCNTTTCTAAGAATTGTGAATGTTGCAACCGCCTGTGGGCTTTATTTGAAGTAATTCAGTATGTTCGCACCTATGCTACAGAATGAGATAACATCTGCAATCGTTAACGAATTGAGTCAAACAGTCTTTATTGTGCTAGCAACATCGCTTCATAGCAATATGATGAACACGCTTTTAAAATAGCAGCAAAGATGTGAGCTATGCAAGCAAAAAGTGCACTCTGATGCATAGCATCTTCAAGCATCTAGCGTATAGCATCTAACGTATCATATAGCATCTTCGAGAGACTCTAGTGAAAAATCGTAACTGCCTCGGTCTTATTAACACTCGGAGAAGCCAAAATCAAGGGCACCAGAAGGAGTAGCGGATTGGAGGCAGAGAGAGCGGCATTTCATTTTGAAATGACAAAAATGATCCTAGGCATTAAATGACTTATAAATAAAACGTAAGAAATTTAAAATTTGATAGAAATTTAGAAATCAAAAGATAGTATAGAATTTTGTTATGTTTAGCCTCATAAATTCTTAAATTTTTTCCATACTGCTGCTCATATCATACTTTATAGGTGCTTTCCCGAATGTGCGCTTAAAATATCATTGAAGAATTTTGTTTTGTTGATAATTTTGACCTTATCCTTTCAGACCTATTAGAGCGATTAAAGGTATTTGTCATTTTTGTTGCCTCATCGATGTTCATCATCGTAACAAAAAAGTGCATTATTTTTACACACTTCATCTTGTACACATTTCATTTTATTGACGAAAATAATTGTTGTTAAGTTCAGAAGACATGCTAATTTGATAGAAACCTTGGAAAAATACCTTATTTATTAGGTAGAGCTCTGAATTGGAATTTCTGAATGACAAATGAATAATTCCGGAAAAATTTCTCGAAAATGATTCTCAACAACGAAAGTAGCGCTTCTGGTCGCGTGAACGCCTTACTTGATTACCGTCATATCAGAGAGTTCGTCGCATCCAAATTACTCTTTGATTGCCTCCCGAAGTTGCGCTTGCGTATGCATAATCGAGTGCGTTCACTAATTGAGCTAGGCGGTTTTAACGAAGTGGCACTTTAGCAGGCAATAAAGTACATATGCTTAAAAGCTCAGATGCGCTTTACAATTTCTTTTAATTGCCTGTATGCAATTTCTGAACAACAAATACTTCTGCATACAGTTGCAAAGATTACTTGTTAGCTCTTTCAAATCTTCATAGATCGATCCACCTCGGAAAGATTGATCGATTTGCGACGAATTTTTCTTCACCAACAATCTCAATAAAATGGAATAGTATGTAGATGGTTCGTACAGTTCCCGATGAATAGAACCCCTCTTTTAGGCCCGAAATTACCCCCAATAAAATAATTGCACATAGAAAAGCATTAGTCCGACTTTCGTAAGTCCAACGTCCCGCTGCTTTTGTTCCCTATTTTTTTGCCATTCGCCTAAATAATATTCTCAAATTGCCCATGTGGTCACATACGAATCTCATTTACGGACATTTCACACATACAGTTGTGCCTCATATCTGTTCGCTTTATAGCATTAGCATTATGTTGTCAAGTTTTTCAATCCAGTGAATCACTCTTATTTTAAGGCCACAAATTAATTCAGATCCATCATTTTCCATACATATTTTCTATAAAATTCATTTTAGGAATTGTTGGGTGTCATCATTCAGATAGCACCTCATTTCAAAAGTTGATTCATCCTCCACTGAACATTGATTTCCATCTTTAGGAAACAGGCAACCAGTACCTTTCGTAAGCTCGATTTCTGCTTGTGGTAGTTTTCGTTCTGCGTTGAACACTAGTTTCTCATTTATTTTACTGGATGACCGGAGTTTTTTTTTCGTTTTTGATATAAAGGAATCACAAAAACTGTATTCGTCAACTTAAGTTTGCCTTCGAAAATTACTATAAATGATACTTTCAGTCATACGAAAAAGAACCAAAAGCTGAAGATCAACTTTGTTGGTTGCCGAGAAATGCAAAAATCGTTAGATGCTTGAATGAGGTTATCGGCGTTCAAAAACAAATAAACTGTTTGTAGTATTCCAGTTGTAACAACAACAGCAGCTGAACATATGAAATTAAATGTGAAGTTGGACTGGAAATTGCAGTTAAAATTTATTTTAAATTGCACGTAGAATCTTTATGCTAAATTGTGGTAACCGCATATGTGATGCAAAAAATTAATGAACACATATGTTTTACATGGTTATTATATTGTCGATAATTGTGATATTACAGGTATTTATTATATTGCAGATATTTATTATATTGCAGATATTTATTATGTTGCAGATGTTTTGCAGATATTTATTATAATGCAGATATTTATTATATTGCAGATATTCATTATGTTGCAGATGTTATATTGCAGATACAGAAAGTTTTGCAAAACATTGGAGATTATTAAAGAGCGCATCTCCTTCTTCATTAATTTTCAATATCGTTCTAAAATCCTGGAATAAATGAGGGAAATACCCTTAAGCTGTACTTGCTGATACTTCCGAATTTTGTGCCATTTTGCCGAGTAGCTGTCGGGATTGTCGCTTGCTTTTCACATGCTCTATTCGAGAAAGAACTCTATTCGAGATAATTACAGTATTTGGCCTTCTGTACGATTACGCTTACCGACCTTAAAATCATCATATCTGTCACCAGTATGGGACTGGTACTACCTATTGTCTCCGGCTGCTTGAATCAACATCTCTCTTGTCTTGGACACTTTTAACTATCATTGCCCAAGTGATTTCGCCTACTACTTATTCTGTTAACGGCTGAAGGGTTTGATGTAGATGACTTTAATGCGTAAACCGGAGGGCACATCCGTTGCTTGTCAGGAGAAAATCCAAAGAATTCCGCAATCAAATAAAAGTTTCCTTTAAAATATACAACAGTGGTGCTGAATTGTATGACTCTTTTACTACGGGTAAGGACGCGAGTTGTTTTTAATAAACAAACTACTACATTCTATAACAACTTCAAAACGTAAATGCTAAGTATACTTTTCCTCTGCTTGTCCCTTTCCTCCGCTCCACGATCAAACACCAGCGATAGTTTTCTTTAATGACCTTCTCAAATATTTAGCAAGCTTTATAGCTCATGGATATTATACAGGAAATGTGATGACGTTGTCCATTTACGATTCTGCAAGTATTGCTTCTCTCCGCATTTCTCTCTGTGTACCTCTTCCCTTGTCCCACTTCTTTCCCTCCTCTTCACCCCATTCCCCCATAGCTTTCATTCCCTCACCCTCTTTGTAAATGTCCATATTTTTGGTCAGAAACTTTTGCACTTCGACTAGAACTAATGTGGTAAGGGCAGAGGATCAAAAAAAGATGCAAGAGAGGGCCAACAACGCCTCAAATCAGCACCATGACGGATATGTTGCTGTAAAATTGGCCAATTTTTTGACCATGTCAATCGAACAACGTTGCTTTCGAAAATTGTTTGCCAGCAAATCGGCCTCATGCTCGAACGCCAAATGAGCCTCATCAGCCAAACATTAAACCGTCAAGCCCGATCTTCAAGTATAGTGCCTTCCACTTTGGCATAAAACGATTGCCCAATCAATCAGCGCTTTCTCTTCCTCCTATTCGCACGTTGTCTCTCATTTAAGTCTTCCCGATCTAATATTGGTTAAACCACTGTCTCATTTTGAGAATAGGCCCAGGAGCCGTATGGATCCCGGATTCGAAAAGTGATTTGATCTTAAGCGATCTCACTATAGTAATTTTTTTCTCACAGGAACACTTTACTGTTGTACTGAATACTGATTAGATTTGAGTGCAATATAGCTCAATACCTAACGGATGGTACATTTATAAATAGTATAGAATTTTGTATGAAATTTTGCCGCAGTAAAAAAAAAAGAACTTTTCGGTACAAACACTATTCTATATTGGTACAAACACCATTCTATACTTACGGATTCCATTTTGACGTTAAGACAGTGTTGTATGGTGCAGTTTAAAAAAGCACATGAAATGCGAATAGGCTCGGTTGTATGGAAGAAGT
>JPKZ01000162.1:93791-111818 GCA_000803305.1 Toxocara canis | reverse complement strand
TTTCTTCCTTCTTTTCCACCATGCTATATATAGCCTTATACATTTTGATACACGTGATCAATACATTTTTGTGAATTTGAAGAAGTGAAGCGGAAGCGATTTTTCGCACACTTGCAGAGTGCAACAAAATTTGCAGTTCAAATATTTGAAATATTTTTCAATATTTCACATGTCAGAATTTTGCATTTTAGGTAAATTCAAATCTTGAAAGGTCGTCAAGCATATATGATGACGCACGCCATTTACTTATTTCCCGTGCTTTGATTATAGCAGTTTTTTTTTCATTCGTAAGCTGTGTTTTCTGCAGCTACTATAGTTTCCGAAGAATGTATCCTCTAATGTCACCACGAAAGCAAAATGGTTATTGGCTGCGAATGACCCAAAGGGTGACGAGAGCTGGGCTTGATGGGGAGAAAGGCTCGGAATTATATGAAAAATAAAGTGTATTTATTTTTTTATAAAAGACTGGTTTGAAAAGAGTGCCATACAGCTATATGGTACTTAGATTTCAATTCTAAATGCCAACTTTAATTGTTGGAACGAGATGCGCTCAGAGGAAATAAAATATTTAAAAAGTATGCTTTTTTTTTCAACACATTAAAGTCAATCATGTTAGTGGCGTCTATATGGAGATATAGAGAACAACTGAGCAGGCAATGACCTTCATGCTTTTCAACCGTCTTTATCATGTGCACAATTGAAATCGTTCGAAGCGAACAGGCCTTATGCACACAACATATGTGAATCTTCATTTTACGGTACGCAAAGGGATGCAAAGGCAGCTATAGTTTCATCGATTCCCGTATCGTCGCAGCTGACAACCATGCCCACGCATGATTGTTTTGATCAGTTTCGGAACGCCTCGTGGTCAGCCTTCTGGCGATCCGTCAGGTAAGCAGCCGGGAATGATATCTTTATTAATATATATCTTTTACGAATGATACCTGGATGATATCTGATATCTTTTACGGTAGGATATCTTTATTTTTACAATATATCTGCTTTCTATACGACGTGAACTGCGTGCATAAATCATCGTCCTCTGTACGTTCCTTAATACGTCCAGTTCCTCTGATTGTTCCTCCATCTGTCTCTGTACGTCTCATTTTATATTCTCAATATAGAAAATGAGAAAGAGTTGATTGTCAGCAATCCGTTTCTAAATATATCATTATTTCCATTTTGTTGTGAAATGAAAAAAAAATTTTGAATTAACCATCGACTTGCAGCAAAAACAAGCGACTTAATCAAGTACATATAACAGCCTACCTTATTCGACATCGTACAATTCATCATATTTTTAGTGCAAACTAATATGCGTACATAAACATGAATGTGAAAATAACACTTGTAGAAAGCAAACTATAAAAACTACGACTTTTCTTTCACCTTCTCTTTCTTCATTTCGAATCTAGCACAGCTATCACCTATATATAGAAGGATGTCCAGGGGATTACATCATAGCTAAGTTTATATTGATATATTGTCTGTGAGTTTGATAGCAGCATGAGCAACATCTCTAAAGATGTCAATATATTTATGAGTACGCAATTCACTAGACAAAACTGATAACTAGCCTTCACTATCTACTGCGTAGCGTTCGTTGTGTAACGTACAATTCAGTAGACGGTTGGCAACCCCTTATATAGCAATTAACACCACTTCAGGCTTATTGCTTCTTTAGTTTAGCTCATATATTCATTAAAGTTTTTGAAATTTTATAGTTAATTTAAATTCAGTATATGGCGTATGTTAATCGCACATATACACCCATCAATGCTTATCGCTATGCCTTAGATTTGTTCATGTACTGAATGTATACTATTTGTAGAGGGTGCAGTGCGATAACTTATTGAATATAAAATACTGTTTACTTCATATGTTGTTTAGCCCGTACGGCTATTTGATTCGAATTGTTTTTGTAACAGATACGACTCCATCGGAAGTAGTACGTCAGTGTTTGAAATCATAAAATTAACTCAGCAAAAATGTTCAACTGTTATAAACTGTTCAGTTTTTAAGTAATATGCTTTTGGTAATATGCTTTTAAGTAATAATGTTCAGTAATTTTCTATTTTGTTATTTACTATTTTGATGCATTATTATTAATATTTACGAGTTCCTTGATGTATTTTTTTACTCAAAGATTATTAATATTTACTCAAATTTACTCAAAATTTACTCAAAATTTACTCAAAGATTATTAATATATATTAATATTTACTCAAAAACTGCTGAAGAAGCATAAAAGTACAACATCTTTTAAATAAATCGCAATAAGTTGTAGTGAAATAAGAAAAAAGCCTCTATCACATGACTGTATAGCATGTGTCATGTGACTTTTATGATGCGTGCTTTCACTTGATCGCCTCGATATAGAATGATCAGAATTTCGGTTTTTGAATGCACACATATGTCGCTCATAGAAATCTGCAAAAACCTTAGGCCCTATCAGCTATCATCTTNTAAATCTTAAGACTTATATAGAGCAGATTTTGTGGCGCTTTTTTATTTCGTCAACTCTTTCATAGTACTATACGCATTTTATAGAAATGGTCTTAACAACGATCACAGAGAACCGATCTCTTTTCACTCTTTTGGCGACTACAATTTTTTTACTGATATTGAATATTATTCATTCTTGGAAGGAAGTAGGATGTTTTGCCAAGGAAACATGGTAGAAATTATTGGTCGATTATCACAATTGGCTGGAATTGTCTGCCTACTTTTGCCGTTTATGTCAGCAAAAATTGTCATCCTTGCGATAGTTATTAACGTTATGAAAGACGAAGATAAACTACAAGAAATGACATTGTTTGATGCTTCTAATTTCACAAGTTTATATATTTTCTTGCCGTCATGTATAACTGTACTCTCGAATGAAATCCACTATGACTTCTGAGCATTTTCTTGATGGTTTTATTTGATGCGACTTTTTGAAAGTAGATATGAATATTCCGGTTTGTTTTTTTTTTTTGAAAGAGCATGCGTTTTTGATCGACAAACGATGGCGGCGGTGACTTAGCGAAATATTTGATGGAAGGTCATGAGCGTACAAAGACCAATTTGCAATTCGTTCCTCTGGTCTCCGACGAAACGAATAAAAAAACATTCCGAATTTTCACAGCTCACTGTCAGATAATTTTTAGAAAAATTTTTTGAAAAATTATTAAGAAAAAATTTGACACAGATGGGGAGAGAATTTTTGAATATGGTGAATCTAATTGATTCATTTTGTTGAACATCAGGAAAATATTTACATGCTTCGCATATAAGATTTTAAATTGTAAACACCGATCGAGTATTGTGTAATATGCTCCAATTGACCAAACAAGACCGCTAAAACCATATTTCTTGAAATTGCAGCGCAAAATCAATTTGATTTTCTTGGTTTCGTCCATCGAGAATATTTCTCCGCGAAATTATCGTTTGAAAAAGTGATAAAATTATTTCGCAAATCGAAACGACAATATAAAGTAACGTACAATACTGTCAGTTATTGGCAAATCATCATTCTCATTCTAACTTTAGAAACGCTTATATTCGAAGAGAGTTATGCTAAAGCAGCGCATGAAAGAAGATTTATTACGCTTTTTGATATTTTTTGATCAGTCCAGGATGGAGCAGATTTCTTACTAGAAACGGTTTTATATTTCTCATATGAAGTGGTGTTTGTTAAGTATAAGCTGATGGTAAACTCAAAAGGACGGTTAGTGGCTAAATGGGAGCCAAACAAACAAGCTGTCGAGTGTTGTTTTGGTAACGGCTTACGATGTGCGTTGTTGTCAAGCTAACACAGCCGTTGTACACTTTCTAATATCGACCACAAACCGATTGTCGACTACGCTGTGCACATCTGATCACTTCGTTATGTTGATCGTATCAATTCAAACAAGTGGCTTTTGAAATCTGCGTTTCACGTCTCCATTAAAGGGCTACTCAGCTCGAAGTGTTGTATTTGTAGCGTTGAATAGTACTTAGGATCTAAGCGGAAGGCGCGAGATTGTAAAATTATAGTAGACTGAGGTCATAGATGTTCCACTATATGGTTGTTGCTTCACTATGCTTACTTACAATTTAGGAGTGGCTAAAGTAAAGGCGGCAATATAGCAAGTTCAGGCTTTTCTAGGGAAGGTGGGCGAAAGATAATGTAGATGGAGGAGCATTTACACCGCTTAATACCGCTTTTCTTGCTGGCCATATCAGCAAAAACTTTCTCGTAAGAGCCATGAGGTACCAATGGATGGTTTATGTGATATTTTTATGAATCTCATGGATAACGATCAAACAGCGTTTTATTCCTATACTTATTTTTTTACGTTAAATCCAGGCCAAAATAGCACTCACATCTTTAAGTTAGACGCTGTTCGAATAAAAAATCCAAATCTCAATCGGGCATCTTATATCCTAGTAAATACCGTATATGCGTTAATAAAACTACTTTTAGCCTCATCGATTTTTGCCATATATATTGCATACTATTGCGTTTCTATTATATACATTTATATGTATACCCTAAAAAAAACTGCAGCCGTTACAAGAACTGACTTCAATTCTGATAAAGATTTTTGTTCTGGCATGATTATCTAGGTTAGTGGCCATCAACTCAACCTTAGATGCTTTCAGTATGTTTAGCAGACGATAATTTGTACCTTAAAAATAATGATGATGCTTCCTTATAAAAGAGTATTACTACATGCAAAGATCGCGGAACGGAATGCATCGAAAATGCGGTAGGCAGACAATCAATCGAAAATACTACTTTCGAGAAAGACGAGCTCAAAAAGGTTCACCATTCCTTGTCCGGTATGAACATAGAGTTTAGATTCTTTAAAATTATTTCGTGTTAATTTCAAGGCCGAAAGAAGCATTTCAAGTCGCCAGAGAGGGATCTAGCTCGTATGGACAGGAAGGCTGAATTCGAAGTGGTTTGTGCGAAGACAGTGGAAATGGGAGGGAGGGGGGGGAGGAGAGTACTCAATTCGAGGAAGGGTCGTATATGAGGAAATTTCGAAATATGGAACTCGCAGGGTTGGAGGAACCGGATAAGTTTGATTTAAGTTAACGCACCAATGTGCGAACTGCCATCTCTAGAGCACCGATTCCGAATTTGAGAATGAGGAAATTTCGAAATATGGAACTCGCAGGGTTGGAGGAACCGGATAAGTTTGATTTAAGTTAACGCACCAATGTGCGAACTGCCATCTCTAGAGCACCGATTCCGAATTTGAGAGTGAGACAACACTGAAAGGAGCATCGTTTCATCCCGAAGGTTTCCGAAAGGCGTTTACTTGTTTTGCTAAAGAGCGCTTAAAGCGCCATAACGGTGGTAATATTCAATCTTTCATACGATAATAATAAGTTCATTCGATAAGAGTACCACACCTTTCATCCAATAATAGCAATCGACCCTCTATGCGATGATCATAATCGATCGTTCCTCGGCCGAATATATCATATTTTTCATTCCATGATGATATCCAACTTCTCACCGGAGTAGTTATTGCCAGCCCTTGAAGTGTTTGCAAACAGCGTAGAATATTGGTACATACATTGGTACACACTGGTACATATTGGTACATACATTGGTACATATCGGTAAATATTGGGATATTCACCGGTACATATTGGTACATATTGGTACATACATTGGTACCTATTGGTACATACACTGGTACATATTGGTACATTGGTACATACATACCTCACTAATCTCTTACCATCGACCTTCAAGAGAAACAAAAATTGCTGTATTGGTTGTTGTTGTTGTTGTTGTTTTTGAACTTAGTGAATTTTAGTGAGCTGGAAAGCACATTGGAAAAAATGGCGCATTATCTAAACCGTCATTAAAACAGCTTAATTCTTTTCAGAAACACTCAAGTATCAAGCATAAATAATTCTTTTTTATTTAAACGGCAATTGAACAGTTTTGCAAGTGAGTTACATTTTGAACAACTTGTTGATTAGTCGACCTGCTTACTCTTAAGCTCGTTATACCCATATCTTCTCATATGTTTTACTAAAATTTCCGTTTTTTTTTCGCTGAAAAACTTCACAACTGGAACTACATTCATTGCTAGCTGTAATGTGCAACTCGGCGAATCGTATGGATCGAGAACTCGATGCCAGAAACGAAATTTGTGATCGCATTCGATGGCATAAACTGCAATCATTTATTTTTTATGGTACTCATCTCTTGCACTCTACAGTTTAGTTCAGGGACTCTTTCAAAAACCTGGTTAATCTTGCCAAGTTTTCACAGCGACTCCTTCAAAAGCCCTGGTTCATTCTGACAAGTTCTTATAGCGACTCTTTCAAAAGCTCTGGTTTATTTTGCCAAATTCTTACCCGTTCAAATTCATGAGTTGGAACTACGGGTACGGAAAACATAGATAGATATACGTCTGTGTATACGACCTTATAATTCGTTTCCATAACAGTGCGAAGCGTGCATTCAAATGAAACGATAACAATCGATAAAGAAAATTTCGAAAAAAATACGAAAGCAAAATCCGCGGAAAAAAAACGTTTTCTTTTTCTTAACTGAGAGACACATGCGAAGAGAATAGTGAGTCGAAAGTGATCATTTTGCTGAACGACCAGTTTTTTAAGCATTTAACACTTTAAGTATCACTTTGAGCGTCTTGAAACAAATTATTGGCACCCAACTTTTGCAACTTAAAATTGTGTTCTAAGACTATACATTACTGAACCTTAATAATGGTTACACTATACTTGATACGAGGAATGTTGCTAATGCAGTAAACAAAGATGACTTTGCATTTGTAGAACTCTCGCTAATTACTCGTATACAAAATATGAACAAGTACGCGCTCGTGAAATAAGCATGAAGTATATTGTGTTCGTTCACCTGAATCACATATACCGTCTACTTTGAATACGAAAAACGAAAAAGATGCCTTACTTTTTAAATCTAGAGAAATTACTTCCAAATGCAAATGTTTGGTTGTCAATTGCATCAACTTTTGAGCCTATATGAAGCCAAATGAATATAGATTAAAATTTCTTTGAAATTAATGTAGAAGTTCGGGTTGATACTCTCTCTAGGTGGTTAGAAACCTTTAAAAATTATAAGCTAAAATCATCGAATTTCTCGAGAACGTGTAATGTACAAAAAACAAATATTCTAAGCGAGAGCTCCGGTAATTAAGCATCACTTAGCTAATAGCCGATGCAGTTATATATATTCAATAACATAAGCCTGGTGCATAAAATTGGAAATTAAAGGGGGGGGATTTTATAGAGGGATGAAAAATTCGTGAAGATCCACAAAGATTATTGCAATTATTAGCGATTCTGGGCGTGTTCAAGAAAGCATAGGCGTTCCGCTTTTGCGAATGTCTCGTTGCTCTTCTTTTTTTTCCTTCTTCTTCTTCTTACTTCTCTCTGTCTCTCTCTTTCTGAACGGCAAGTGTAAAATTATTGCCGTTTATGTATGGCAGATCGACTGCTGCATTCGGTGTGCAACCAGTTCATGTGATGTGTGTGTGTATACGTCGCGCTTCGAGGGACGCTTCTCCTTCGACGTTTCGTTGTGCATTCTCGGCGGGAATTTCCCACTTCACTCACCTATTTTGGGAAATCCCATAATTGTCCATCACCCTTCACTCCAACCTTTACCCACCTCCCCTACCCTGCACCCCACCCCCAGTTCAGCTTTATCTCCCGCTTCATAACAATTTCTATTCATATGCAGCTGTTTGTTTTATTTTATTTGTTCAAAGTGTGTCCCCATCTGCAATTGCCATATTAGCTGCCCTAATTAAATCATTTGTTGATGTCGCCTACAGTCCTGTTGCGATCACGCAATTGCAGCTGCCATTCAAGCCTTTTGGAAGCATCCCGTATGCGTTACGGTACAACAAAGTGATTACTGTACGATTGGTTACGGTATAACCTGCCTGTTTTGCTTGTACATCAATTGCCGTGTCTTTCAAATAGTGTTCACAGGTCTGACGATTGGACGCTTTCCATAATTTAAGTTGCACATCGCGTCGCTAACTTGTTTTCTCGATGCGCAGATCCTATCTCTTTTTCGCTTTGCGTTGCTGGAATTTACGTGGTTCTTTTAGGTGTTAAGACGATCTGCTTTCGAATTCATATGATGTTTTCGACTTTAAACGAATTGTAGAACCTCTATTTACTGTTTAAAATTGCTTAAAAAGCAGTACTATCATGAAATTATGTATAAAATTAATTTTGAGGCAGCGCTGATTTTTTTAACATAAATGGAGTTTGATTGCATTCTTCCACTCGTTTGACTTTTCTCCTTTACATCTTCTTTACACCTTTTGCATATTTCAGTATTACGGAATGGTGAAATAATAACCTCTTCCGCTGCTTCGTTTGTTCTACGTTTTGTTCTATGTTTTGACCTACGTTTTGATCTACATTTTGTTCTATGTTGTGACCTACGTTTTGATCTACATTACATTCTGTCTTTACCTACTTTTTGATCTACATTTTGTTCTATGTTTCGACGACATTTTGATCTGCATTTTGTTCTATGCCTTGGCCTACATTTTGGTCTGTTGACTTACGTTTTTCTCTGCGTATTGACTTACGTTTTTGTCTACGTCTTGTTCTATCTTAGCCTTGCTCGAAATCGTGGAGTAAGCATTGAACTTTTGTTAATTAGGCTATTAGTTGGCTGACAGCGGAAATCCTGAAAATATTCTATGCTCAATTTTCCTGTTGCCATTCTAGCTAATCATATGTAGCATTATTATAGGTCGACCGAAAGGTACTACGTAGGTTCGGTTTTTTTTTGGCCAACAATGCGTTACGCTTACTGATTAGCAATTCGAGGTGGTGGACATTTAGTTAAACTTTCATTTCTGATGAGCATTAACAACAGATACAGCATTGCTTAAACGAATCACAGCAAATACTAAAGTATATAACTTAACAGTTGTATGATGAAGTTGTCTACACCGCAACACAAATATCTCATAGATGTACAACTGCTAATTAGTCAATATACGTTGGTATCGAAAGGTTGGTATGTCAGTGCATCTCAAAATGACCATTAAAGGCAATGAGCAAATTTTCGGCTCAAGAATTTCCTTTCACGCTTTCACGATCATTCTGATTCTACTACGCTTGAACAAACGATCGCCGAAAACGTCAAATATAATACCGTTCCAGCAATCCTCGGATTCTGTCTAGGAATAGTCAGTATTTCCAGCAATCCTCGGATTCTGTCTAGGAATAGTCAGTATTTCCAGCAATCCTCGGATTCTGTCTAGGAATAGTCAATAGAACAAGTAGTGAGCATTTCTCAACGCGAAAGCATGAACTACAAGGACATTATGCATTAATTTTAAGCATACTAATTCAAGCATACTGCCATAATTTGCTTCGATTGCATAGTCATTTCTAATGAGATCTTCGAAAATAGCTAGAGGGAATTTACCGTAATCTTTGGAACCTTCATCTAATTATATATCTTCATCCGCAATAATTTTAGTCAGCCGTAATTAAAGTAATACAAGTAGCGAATTAAAATCGGCCAATTCAGTTCGTTTGCTAGCTAAACGAATAGGCAGCTCGGTTCGCAAATGCATGCATGTTCCCTATTTGCTTTCGTTGAAAGCGAGACGAGAGTAAACGAGAATGGCCGCCTTCCAAACATTTTCGTTCTTCACGCATCGCCGTCTCGACGTCCATTTTTCCACATTTGATCAATGCGCTTTTGTTGTGTGGCCCGTTATTTTGTACATTTTAATTAGTCATTTCTTAAGACGTTACGCTTCTTTTATTAGCATTCCGATCGGCATCACTAAATGAAATTCGAGTCGTATAGATATCGATAGATATCGTCATCATATGGGCCGAATGATTTGGCAAACGAACGGACGTAACACTGAGGATTTATTATATTTTTCAAATTTTACTTAGACTCTAATCGGTTAGAGTATTTTGCAAATTTTGAATCATCGCTATTGAATGATTCTTCGAATGTCGCCTATCGAAAATAACATCAACGTTTGCAAACTTGCGTTTGCGAAAAAATTACAAAAAATATTTGTTAAAATGTTATGGCTTGTTATTATAGCACTGCTAATATGTTACGATTACAAATAATGCCATTATACGTTATCATGAACTGCTGAGTTATGTTTCGGCACAAACGTCTTCCAGTGAAGATTTTCATAGCGCAAATGTCCTATTTAAAATTTTTCTAGTCATTGTCCCTACGAGAAAAGAGTCTTATGGCGCATTTCGTTTAATACAGCAATTTTTTTTCCAGTAAAAGCGAATCATCGTTCTTTAGAAATTTTGCTCAAGCGTTACTTACATCCGAGAACAATGTTAAGTTCGTGATGAAGCCCTAATTTTAAACATTCCAATTTTTTTTTTAGATGAATCGAACAGTCGGATTGATTCATGCCTTATGGACATGCAAGGATGGTTGTTGCCTGTTGTAGCAAAAAAATTTATTACAAGAAATTACAGCGAAACATTTACAACGCCCAAACAGATAGGTAGGTAGGAGCGGTGATTTGTTTTTTGCTACAACAAGCAGTGCTCATTCAGTTGCGTATCATTTCGCAGTTCTATACATGGAACATTGCCTTAGGGTATACACATTTCATCTAGCTGACAATATAATGCGTTCTCAGTGCGCTTCTTTAATCGTAAAAATAAAAAATAAAATTTATAAGTTGATGGTACGAGATGTCAATTCCATTCACAAGCGGTCTTTTATACTCAGTTTTTTTAAATACTTTTATACTCAGTTTTTTTAAATACTTTTATACTCAGTTTTTTTAAATACTTTTATACTCAGACTTGCATGGTGTATTGTGATCGATCGAGACTAATTTTGCCGATTCTCAGTCATCTGTCGCTGAAATTCTCAAAATGTCAAATGTAGGTGAAATCAAACTATTAAGATCGCTTTTGCTCACATTTTTGCATTTCGTTCGAAGGTACGATGGCTAATAAGTTATAAAACAGGTAGGTTAAGTTAATAGAGCGTTATAGTGATTATAAGTGGTGAAGCTGTATTATGGCGAAGAAATCTGGTCTCGTAGTCAAAGTGAGACCGTATGCCGATCGTTTGGTTGTTTCCCACAACTTTTAGTACAGAGTTACGTTGTGAAAAAGTAGTTTAAAAAATTAAAAAATTTCGCTCGTTCTGAGAAGTATTTTTGCGAAATACAAAACGCGCATAGAGCATCTTGAAACACTTCAAATGATGCAAATGATGATGAATAGTTTTTTGCAAACTTTTCAAAACTGTGAGCGATTTTTAAATTTGCACTTCAATTTCAGGAGCGCTTCTCTTGTCACTCTATTCGCTTACTTACCTATTTGTAGTGCCGGTTAGCATATGCATATTACCGACTTTCAGACCGTGGTCTCTCATGCTCCTCTCTCTTGTCCATCTCTTCGCTTAAAGCCATACTTCGATTTCATCTGGGTCAACTGTTGCCCGATTGATTAGCATAAGATTTACGCCACGCGAATTTTAATTATGAACCCTTCAGCGTAACTAAGAGTGTAGTGAGATCATGCTATCGGCATGCATATACAGTTAACAAGCTTTGCTGTTTCATACCTGAGAGTTGGCGTCTGCCCTGTCCCTTCACCCCCAGCACCCTGGTCACTTTTTCGCTAAAGTAGAGATAATATGGCTAAAATTCAATTCTGGGGATACGAAAAACATATGAGTGATACATCTTTTGGAGGCTTTGCCATGGCTGCTCATTTTTACTGAAAACACTGAATGGACGTCAAACGATCGCCCCAGATTCCGGAGTTGAACTCTTATCGAATGCTTAGCGAGCGACATTGGCGTTTGTCTCCACTCGTTGATTGTTTGTTTTGCCGATCGACTGGTGGGTCGGTCGTTCAATCATCTGTCTCAACTCTCGGCGATCCGATCTATCGACCGAGGGCATCCTCATGCAAATGTAAAGGTGTTTACTGCGAGTAAATATTTTTGAAATATCGTTAAGTCCCCCCCCCCCTTTAGATTAAACGCACCCACGTTTGATTTCTTGACTTATATTTGTTTCACCAGTTATCCCTTTAATAAGAGCTCTTTTTGCAAGTGAGCAGTAAATTTAAAGACTGGTTCAATCCTCGCTGATTTTTGAAATATCGTTAAGTCCCCCCCCCCCCTTTGGATTAAACGCACCCACGTTTGATTTCTTGACTTATATTTGTTTCACCAGTTATCCCTTTAATAAGAGCTCTTTTTGCAAGTGAGCAGTAAATTTAAAGACTGGTTCAATCCTCGCTGTAGCCGTAGTCATCTCATTCCTTCTAAGCAGTAATGTCACCGCATTAGGAAAACGTAATATCACAGAAATATCATCGCATTCGTACTTTATTACTGTTCTATACTATAGTGTATCGTGCTTAGTATTCACATCGAAACGGAATCCAAAGGTGCAGTATTTTTTTTTCTTACATGGCAGTATTGCCCATACCTTTTTCAAGTAAGATACATTACAGCATCCACGCCAAAATAATATGTATATATGTATATGGTTCTTACTGGAATACTTTTTGACTGACTTTCTCTGTCTAAACTTGTACAGTGCCCCAACGTCTACCTGTACTGCGTGTACCTATCTTCGCTATCTTAAATAAAATACAGCAAAGAAAGAACCTTTTTTTTTTCAGGTGGCTTGCAGTGGGTCCTTATTGGTTCATAAGGATTCCTCAAAAAAGCAAACTCTTGAAGTGGTAGCTTCACCAAGAAACGACGACATTTAAATAACAACGAACAAATTCAGGCTAAAATTCAAGCTTTGACTGCTGGACAAATTCGAACTACTGCTAGAGTTCGAGCTTTGGCTACTAGACAAGTTCGAACTGCTGCCAAAGTTCGAGCTTTTGCTGCTAACTGCGCTGTTTTAGAACGAAGATCTTAGACAGCTTCGTGCTACAATCGATCATCACTGTTACTATTTTTGGAATCTTACTTACTTCAATCGAAATTGCGGCTAAATTACTTGAAGAATACTGAGAGCCGAATGCGAACGATTATAATTTCGCCTTCAACAGAGCCAACGCATTCCTGAAGCGAAGTCAGGCACAAGTAACGGATGTGGCTTAATCATATAAATTTTGGTCTTCGTCAAGAATCACTGGCTGTTGTGAAACCGAGTCTACCACAGATACGTGGTTTCATAAATCGGATTTAGAGCAAGTCTCTATTGCATAACGAAAAGTACAACAAAGTAAAGTGTGTGTGTGTGCGTGTGTGTGTGTGTTTGTGGTGTGTGTGCGTGCGTGTGTGTGTGTTGGAGCGACAAGCGGCGTATCGACCGTCGAAGTGAGTAGACAACGTCGCAAAAGCCGCTCTACATATATCGCTGTATGCGAGCACTACGGTGATAATCCACCCAATGCGGGTTCGGTTCCTGCGTCGAGTCGTCATTTTTGCTGCCTTAACCGCCTCCATCCTATTCTGCTTTGTTGAATCGGCACCTGCACCTGCTCCACAACCAATGATGCCTTCTGATTTGGACAATCTGAGAAGGTGAGCTTACAACCTGAACATTACTTACAATTACTTACTATTACTAATAACATTTCAATTACTTACAACCTGAACATCATTGCAACTTGCGAAATGAGTAACCCATTTGCATAATCGAATGTCCAGTGTAGCTCTGCGTTGTATTGTTGTTCTCATAACGTTCAAATAGGTTAATTTCCTTAACTAAGCTACGGTATTTCCTCTCATATGCAAAATCACTACTCCACTCTCCTTCGGACTTCTTCGGTCGACTTTCCTCGAATATATGTGAGATTTTAAAATTAGCAAAAACTACCGGCTTTACGAATGTAAATGATTTACTGAAAAGGTGACTTATGGGGTAAAATGAATAATAGGATTAGCTGAGGTCAATTCGTTGACACTTTTTATGTTGGTTAAAGTTTATTGTCATCCGTTTTATATAATAATCTCTGATAACCTTAACATAAAATTTCATAAGATTATAACGCACCTGAGAGAGCTATTAGTTTCTGTCCAGCCTCATCGAAGCAAACCACATTCTTAGAAATATAACGAACCACTTCACGAACCAAAAGCAGATAACGATGAAAATAACACATGAAAGGAGAGATATATGGGATTTTGCTGATCGACTTTTGAATGGTTGTATAGAGAGAGGATTGGTGAACATTGCGACGGAAATTTTGCCAGAACCCTAATTTAAGTGTTATTTGCGCTTAAAACTCGAACACCGCATCTCATCTTTGACATTTTTTAAAATTAGCTCCAGATTGAACGGATTCACAGTTTTGAACGAAATTTAGTCGTTCAGTTTTACGACAGATATTATCTATTCCTTAAAAGCGCTTAAAACAATACGCAGACGAGTTGTAACAATTAAGAATATTCGGTTTGCGAAAGGCCAATTTAGCTCGCATAATTAATTAAAATATCACTTTTAAGCAAATGAGATAATTGCTTTTCGAGTTTACAGTTCCTCGTACAGCAAGTACTACAAATGAAACCTCAGAGACAATAACTACATAACTGGTTTGCACGTAAATCTTTGATAAATGGTGCCTCTATTTTCGCCACAAAACAATTCGTTGAATGTTTGTTAGTGTTTTGTTGGCAATATTGTTTTTTTTTGGATGGTAGAAAGATGGAGCATTTCGAAGAAGTGTTTCTCAAAAATAAACATACGAATAGCTCAGTGGCAAGAAAAAAAAACTTTAAAATGGCACTTCCGTACACTATTAATGTCTCGCCTACGAACACCCACCGTTCAGATTCTCGATCAACAACCCCCTCATAAACCGATCACATTCTCGATCAACAACCCCCTCATAAACCGATCACATTCTCGATCAATAAGCGAATCTTGAGAAAATTAACTTCAGTCTATCAAATCATCAATGATTGAAAAATATTAACCCTTCTCTCTTAGTAACCCCATCCTATGTACATCGGAACGATTTGGTTCTTGAATGCGTAAAACGATTACAAAATATTACACTGGTTCGCCATTGAAGTGCACGAGAATTGATCTCGTAGAATTACCTCTTCTCCATACATTTGCCATACCGTGAAGATTTGATAGGAATGAGATGGAAGAAAAATGGAATAGGTGAAATGATCACATTACGTTTGGCAATAGAGGAATGTTGCCTGCATATCTGTGATCATCTATCGTTATGCATATCATTACGATCGATACAGCAATATTATCGATCATAAAATTTACAACATTAACCAAGTTTTTTTTTCTTTGAACAAATATGTGAATTGTATGGATTTTTTTTCAACCTTTAACTAATCATTTTAATGTCACTTTTCATCTTTGTTTTTCAACTGTATTCGAATTCACTATATTGTTAGTAACTCGTATTTTGAGAGGGAATCCTTACGTTAGTAGGAATGAACGAACGTTTAGATAATATTTCACTAGAGGTAAGGCAATTTTTATTTTACTATTTTCTGTGCCTCATCGATTAGGATAAATCTAAATTTTTTTAAATCCATATGCATCATTTTGCTCTGAGATAAAAATTTCTAGTTTCATCCAAAGCCATTTCTCAACCAAATTCGTAAGAAGGGGGGAAGAGAGTGAGAGAACTCTTTGCGTAAGAGGTTTTTTAATAGTTACGTGAGCTATCTACGATCATTTCGAACGTAGGTTTCTATTACTTCTTTCTACATTCCTTGATATATAGTAATGACTTCTCAAGAGTATTTTTTCCAGTGTTCGCTCAGGGCTTCATCGGTCGATATGAAACATAAATTTTCAGCAATGCTTCCAACGCAATTTGCACTATTATGCTTGAATACATACATATATATTCAATCACAGTACTTGTAATAAAAAGAATAAAGCAGTCAGGGACGGCATTTATGGAACGACGTGAATATGTCGTGTGATATATGTAAATATATATATATACATATATATATATATATATAATGTGTTCCGGTCTGTGCGGTCGGTACTTTCTGTCACGGAATCAAAAAAGCTACTGTGACAAAAATTGGCAAACACAATCTACGGCCATAGAACGCCTCCCAGACATAATCTCATCTTGGCTCATAAATTTTCGCATGAATAATTGGCATCAAAAATAGCTCGAAAGATTGGCTCGAAGAATGAATGTCCTTATGTCCGATTCTGAGGAACCAAATTTAGGAACGTGGAAAACGAAAAAACTCACATGATTTTTCTATAACTAATGTGACGAAACTAAAGTTGAAAACAACTCATCGTCTTCTTAAGTTTTATCGAAATTAATGATCGAAAAGTTGATTAATTCATAACAGTTTTAAATCTTTGTTTGGGAATATATAATTGAAGAAGTGGCTTTTTACTTGGACAGGTATAACTGGTTTACATTTCACCTTGTAGTGCTGAGTTAGGCGATGGTTGATATAGTTGATTAGGGTTAGAACTGAGACGATACTTTGTCTCATCGAAATTTATTGAATGTTCAGTTCTGTTCGACTTTTGGTGGAGTGTCTGTATTCACTCCACCGTTCGCTAGAGGGGATCAGTGCAATTTAAAGAATGCACATTTATGCGGACTTATTAGTATGAGTGTCTTAATGAGAGTGAATGATAATTAGAAAGAGTGGACAGTCAGTCAGTCTCTAACCCGACACCATTTAGCAAACGGTGTTCGCTGCAGCTGACTGGCACAATCACAATCAAATATTTTGTGATCAGATCAGATTTTCTCTGATCGTTTCTCGTCCTCTTCCTCCCTTTTATCATCTCTTTCTCTCATTTATACGTTTTGCACAATTCGTTTTTCTCTTTATCTCTCTCAGACAACGTTTACAATTCATTGTGAACGATGCAAATCGGGGCACTATCAATTTGTGCGATTAGCGTGAGGAAATTATCAAAATGTAACGTGCGTATTATCACATATCAAAGCATCATTATTTTACCCCTCTCCCCCCTCCCCACTCCCTCTGATTACCGATTGGATAAAAGGTTGTTTTATTCATGTCTTACAGTCACGCACCATACTGCTGAAGGTTGCCTTACTCCTAAAGGCTGACCATTTAATAGTGGCTTCGCTCCTAAACTAAATATGCTCAGACCGGAGATGCTCATATGATACGGCGAGAATTGCCACGTTCTAGAAAATGCTTCATTGCAAGATAATTGTCATTTATATGACGGCTCGTTGAGAGCGCCTGTTCTTCAGCTTTGCAAGTTCCGCAGTTAGTTTTGTCATTTTCGAGAATGGAAAGCGCTTAGAGAAGGTGGAAAGGAAAAAAAATCAAATTGCGGAACATGTCAGCGTTCTCTGTAAAATGGATGAAAAAGTTTACTGTAAGTGGCAGATGAGAGACTTGTAGAAAAAAGAAGAATAAAAATGAATTTTTAAAAGGAACGAACTGATTAAGGAAGTTTTTGACACAACGAGAGGTAACCAGAGGTAACAACAACTTGTTGCGTTGTCTGATATCGGAATGAAAGACGTATTTAACACAACATCTCATAGTGCTTCTTTTTTTCCAAAATTTGGATTGCTTTTTTCTAACTTTTACTGGTAGGTATGAAATATTTTACTAATTCAAGTAGGCATCTTTGCCTGTGGAAAAATTTTAATAGTTATTTTTGTTATTCATTTCGATCGAAAAATTCCCCATCGTGAAGTTAAGTTCTGCGTAAGAGTTTTGCATTGCATAAACAGCTATATGTTTTTGTTTTAATGTTCCTTTATATGGCGAACACCATTTTGTGCTTGTGTTTATCCATTCGTTATTCCATTCGAAGAGTAAGCACACTTAAATAATGCATTAAAAATAGCAATCTTCTTATTATTGATTAATTATTCGCAAAAATTTTACATTTTGTTTTAATTCCGGTACATATTTAAAAAGTTCGAAGTTTTTGGTTGCCATGCATAATGTTCGAGACGACTTCCGTTCGTAGATGTTTCGAAAATTGCACAAAATCAAAATCAAGTAAGCTCGCATAAAGTGAATTTCGTATACGCTAAAGACAGTGACCTTAAACCAGATCTATCATAATCGTAAAG
>JPKZ01000162.1:63532-78230 GCA_000803305.1 Toxocara canis | reverse complement strand
CTCCTTCTCTCCCCTTCTCTCCAATTGAGCAAAATATGCTCTTTTCATGCTTTTTGTGCCCGATGAAAGCATGTTACCGAATCAACAATATCTATATGCTCACATATCATATATGTTTGTGCACACTTGTCCGGAGAGAGTATATTCTCGCCTGGATTTTCAGGTCGAACGTTGTGGAGCTTACTGTAGATGTCTTTTGGTAATTTCTGTTGAAAACAATCAAAACAATAGCAGCAACAGCGTGTTTGCGATAGGGCAATTTTGAACTCCTCTATCTTTCCATTTCTTGAAGTTAAATGGCCTAAATTATTATTTGGTCAATTTAAAATGTGTTGAGCAAAACATTGCATTCGGCGTTAGCACAGAGGCGGACGTATCGCAACAGAAGACAAACTCAGAAGAATTATGAAAGACCTTTTTCGCAAAACACGACAAGTTTTCAAACGCTGACGAGCACAGAACTTTACATAACATCCTAATGTAATGGGCCAAACAATATGAACAGCTAGCAGTTGTACGATGATTGAAATTTTGAGTTGTTCGGTACATAAAACTTTTGTTTCTAGTACTAGTTTCACTTGTTAAACTAATTGTTACTGTGGTGANAGGACCATGAAACATAGATGGCTAATGTTTAGCTATTTTACCTCGTCTTCTTTGCGTTGCGCTCTAATCTTTTCTATTTTATCCAAAGAAAACGAGTTGCCGACGCCACAACGAATAAAAAAAAGAACGGTTGTACTTGTGACAAATACACCCTAGAGGCCAATACGGATAAAAAATGAGCGTACATTCACGAATAAGACACAAGTGCATCTATCGATTTACGTAGGGTTTGTATGGAGCGAGAAAAAGAAATTGCTTTCTGTTTCTTTGTGAATAGGAAGAAGTTAAGTTATATATATATATATATACATATATATATATATACATATATATATATATACTTGCTAACTTCTAATGCGTTTTTCTCCTCATATGTTGATCTGATGAAAGATTGATACGCCCAGAATGTACATTAAACACGCCATCTGAAAACTGGCCTCAATTAAGAACCAAGTATCGTATACAACCGATAGGAGGAGTGGCAGACGCAAGCCTGCATGTATGTAAACGTAACAAAAAGAATGCGAGATGACAGAACGTGAACAACGAGATCAATGAAAGCGCGCATACTCCTGTACTAAGTTCTTCGAACTTCAGCTTATCGAGATCAACATTTGTTTGTTTTAAAACGCGCCCTTATACTTTTAAGTATATATCTTAAGTGCTCCATGATTCAACTATTGATGTATATAAGCACCGTATACTTTAATTATTGAAGTATATATGTGTATGAAAATCGAAGTATATATTTGTTCTAACATTATGCAAATTTATGTTTTCTCATTTGATTGTTGGCAGATCACGCATATATGCGCCTTATCAGATTTGTTGCGTTCTCAAAGCTCATTATAGCGATGCTCCGCCTGCGTATCTGTACGCATTTGATGGCAGTACGTGAATGTTGGATGGGTATTTGCGTGCACAAATGTTGTCATGATGGTTGTCTCTCTGTTGTTTTTTTTTCGGTAGTTCTAGTTGTTGAACCATTGAAGCAAGGCTTACGAAATTTAATCTGTATATGACCTTCTATATTCAATTTTGGATCGGTTTGTGGTCGCTAGAAAATTTATTGACACACAAAGAAACTCGGGGCGTCCATTCAACAAACTCGGTTGGACTGCTCTTGTTTTTGCTTGCCTCAGTGGAGTAAGAGGAGGAAATCTTTATTAGCAGTTATGTTTATTAGGAGGTTTGTATAAGCGATTTTATTAGGTAAAGCAACAAGTTTCATCCTTTGCGGGCAATTTATGAAACCGGGCGGTCTAATGGGTAAGCTTAACAAAGCATTTATCGTGGCAGTCCTGTGGCAAATATCTCTAGTTAATTGCGTGCTATCTGTTTGTTTGCATTGCTCAGTACCTCTATTGCAATTGCATGTGCGTATATTGACGTTTAATCCCAAGTGCCACCACCATAGAGTACGTTTCTCCACTTTGTTTCCACAAAAAAAAAAGGATTCTAATTGTATAAGAAGAAATGATTGAAAACTGCACAAGTATAGATGCTGCACACTGCAACTGTACCTTCCAGGGCTTGTGGTGAATTTTATAAGGATACTTCCAAACAGCTAAAAAAAATTACTTCTTAACTAGCTACTTATGTTTTCTGTACTGCTTTGAGAAAAACGGCACATGAAAGAGTGAGTCATACGCTCGATTTGCGTTGTTGTTCGTTGAATGCTTCAAATCACTTTTGAAAAGTTCTTGGCGTGCCAAATTAAAACGGATTAATCCTCTACTCGTTTTGCGGAATTTGAAATTTATAAATCGCATGATGATGTTTTGTCTATGCGTATGTATCCATGTGCCCGTCCATGTGCCGATTATTCGGCACGTAAATTCGAGAACTAATGAACTTAGAGTTATGAAATTTGGTAATTTTGATCTACACCCCAGAATCACCTTCTACACGCAGTTTCAAACTAGCTGTTCAAGACCGGAGGAAGTTACTACCCTTAAGGTGGTGAAAAAAACTGCGTGCTTGTTAACCCGCCGCCGAATTGCGTGCTTGACTAAGTGGGTCGCGGGAAAGCGACTCCAAAGGTATGAATGAGCGATCCGGTAGGTAAGGTAAAAGCAGAATGCTTTCCGTTTACGAGAGTTTTACGAAACTAGCTGATTTAATGGGTGATTTGCCAAAATGCATATCGTTCTATCCTATGAGAGTACATTCAAATTTGTTAACAAATCGATGGCACTGCTGAATTTTCGTAGTTGAAAGGCGACTAAGGAAATAGAAACAAACGTCTACTTGAGCTTTATTTCATGCTCGAAGTTTAATAAGTACATGATCGGTTCTGACCGTTGCATCCAACTCTTCTAACATCTCGAAGGATTGGGTGCAACGGTCTAAACTCCTACAAATTGAATTCATACACAGTTAGGACCACTATCTTTGTTAGATTCATAGCCTTTTCATAGTCTTGAGATGACATAGACGGTTCTTGGAACTATACATTGAATTTTATGCTGTTGCTAACGTTATTTATTTTCCTTAATGAGCATTCTTAATTAGTTCCTACCTCGATATAATTTTGTCACTTAATGTCTTATTTTGTCTCGCATCTTTTCTTATGCTTTTCTTGCTTTTCTTATCCCCACGTTGCATGTAATCGTGTAATTTCAGCCACAATCTTCAGCACATATCTAATTGTGTAAGCTGTTGGCGAGAATAAGGCGACAGTTTTGGGGAAGAAAAAATTGCCCACCTGTTTCACATAATAACTGCCACATCAGCCGACTGCTATTACTTCAAGCCGTCTTCAGGTTAGGCTCTCATTTTCAAAAATATAGCGCTGTTCATGTTCGCATGTGCCCAAAAAGGAACTATTGCTGTCAGTAACCAAATTCGCGAGACGTATTTTGCGCAGAAATTTTTTTTCTAAGTTTTGCTAAACGTCATTAATTTTTTTTTTACATAAATGTGTTTTGTCCAGTTACTTCGTATGGGGTTATTTTGCGGAGCGGTTTATTGGGTGCCGATCGGCCGAAGATGATGAACTTTCTCTGTTTTAAATGCCTAAGTATTGGTGGTGGCAAAAGGCCTAGAGAAATGTCAGTTTCTTATAGACCTAAAAAAACATGCATGTTTATTGAAGTGGATGAGTCATGTTGCTTAATGAAGTTGAGAACGGCTAGTTAGGTGATTTCTTCCCAGGCAGTACACCTGACGTTTTAGCTGTTCATACCGTAAATAATTTCTATTGTGATCCACATCGTCCTCTTGCTCGTTCGATCTGCGAAGCGTACACTTTTCATTCGTTTATCCACACAGCGCAAATTATAGAGCTTAAAGGTTGGTAACAGAAGTGTTAATTCACGAAATTAACATCACACACTTTCCATTTGCTGATCATTTTTTTCGCGAGCAACCTAGCATCTCAAGTAGTGTGGAATTTATGGTTCGCCTTTTGAGGAGTTCAGGATCTCCTTCATTGTCTGCTTAATGCTTCCACTCCTGTTCCCTATTAAGCGCCAATAATGCCTCTACAACTTCGCCGATCCTATGTGTTTTATTTGATGTAAGTATCGAAAGCTGCCCAAACTTTTAATACATTTTTCTTCAGTTCTTTCAGAAAATGTGTTGATATGAATGATGAGCTAAAGAAAGCGTCCGTGATGTTTCTTCGAAATGCTATTGGCCGCATTCTTGCTGACCGCGACATCAAGCGGAAAGTTAGTTGAATTTTTCTAACGCCATTGAGCGATATGAGTCGGATTCTTCTAAAAATCCATTTACATATCTGATGAGAGTGAACCCGGTCATAAACCTCCTTTCATATTGGGCGAGTACTAATCAGCGATCGGAGATATTCGTACTTCTTATTCCTGCGGGAGTCTATTTTTCAGAGTTGGACTTATTCGACTTCTGAGAATGGAACACTTTTTTACTTTTTTAGTGAAACCAATTATTAGCGGATGAAGTGAGCGGCTTTTGGAAGTATTCCGCATTGAGGGAAGAGGGGAGGGTGCTTTCAGGTTGTGTGCTAGTTGTGGTTCATCTAAGTCATTCGGATGTGCTGACCACCATCTAGCACTGCTCTCCTGGGAGGGCTGCGGTTGTGATTCCCTGGAAAAGCGGAAAATTAGTGTGCTGAAAGGGAAATGTGAGAGAGGAAAATCTGACAAAATTAAGATGAGGTTGCTAACAGACGCAACTTTTTCGCATTCTTCGAATCATGCAACAAACTTAAACAGTTGTGGTGGGAGGAGAGGAGAGAAGGGAAGGTAGAGGATGTTAAGCTTACCGAAGATTCTATGATATATTGCCTACCAGCAAAATAACGTATTTTCGAGGCGGAAATTGCCAACATCCTTTGCAAAGTTGGGCACACGCTGTAGAGCAAAAAACCAATTTTGTTTTTACAAAATCTTCACTATTCACATTCCTCCCTTAGAAAAGAACCACCAAATTTCTGAGCATAAAAGAGCATCTCTCTAACCATTCTCCATTTGGAGAGGGTAGTCGAGAGTGGAAGCCTTATTTGGGCTGACATCGCTAGGAGCTCGGAAAAGAAATGAGGAAAACAATATCAAGTATACATTACACCATACGATTTTCATGCCGGGTACAACGTGGGATTTCGTTGCCAAGCACTCACGCAAGGAATCGAGAGGGAACACTCTCAAGTCAAAACAACCCAACTAGAAGCGCCATTTCGTTCTAGTCCTGTCTCCCTCCCAAAATGTCTTCCCCTTTGGCGAGCTAAAAAACTACCGATGATAGGAAGGGGGGGGGGGGGGGGGGGGAGGGCAAAGAAAAAAGTCGAAGAAAATAGAATCGTAAACCGCATCACCTGAAAGTTGAGCTTACAACCAAATCCTATAATCTGGGTGATGGTAAGCTCAAATATGATTCTGAATGGCATTCTGGAGCTCTAAATTTTGGGACTCCGTTATTTCTCAACCTGCCTTTATTTTCTCTCCACATGTCACCTCAATTTGGCTGCTAAATTTTTTCAGGAACGTTTCATAAAATTGTTTCTCGGGAAAGGGAGAATGCTGCTATATGTAGGAAGAGAGTCTATTCCAGGAGCATGCACAGCTTCGAAAGGCATGTGAGCAAGCGATAGAGGAACTAAATGCGGCGAGCGATGGCGGTGGTGATACATCGGGCAATGTACTACCTTCGCATATGCAATTCGTACATGCCGATCGTTATTTCTTACCCTTTGACCTGGCATGCCATTCCAAGAGTCCTCGTATCGTAGTTATCGCGCTTGATTGCCTTCAGGTTTGTGCTGTTGTGCTTTACGGGGTGCAAATGTGGGCGCTCATTTGAGTCATCGGTAGCAGCTGTACTACTACGGTACAGTTGGTTTATTATCATTTATCGCTGCGAAAATGATGCGGCTTTTTTCAAACGAAAACTCAGAACGGAATTTGTTCACTGTTTGATACAGAAACTAACGGTGTGAGAAAAACTGACCTGAATTCTTGGCTGAATGTGCAATCAAACTGGTGCAAGAAAAAAAAAAGGCCAAAAAAATGAATAGGAGACATGGCTTGGAAACACAGTCGATTTTCCTCTCACTGTTTTTCGCTATTTATTGAAAACAGTATTTTTTTTTGCTATCAAGAAAACGAAACACTATGTTGCACCTAAGACTAGTGGGACGTCGATGAGGTTCTGGCATTGAGGACCGTGCAAGGTTCATCGAAAATTTCTGCCAAAGTCCTCATCGACTCTGCCACTGCTGTCACTTTTTGAATCTCATCGCTGAATGGATTCGTAGCTTCCGTTGATTGTCTGAGGTGTTTTGGCGGTTCGCTTATAACAGCGCTTAATTGAAATATTGAACAAATATCCTATAGCTGTAGAGTCACGTGTAGCATCACTGTTTAAAGCGATATGTCTTGTTGATTTTGTTTCCTAAGACTTTTTAAAATTTTTCGGATTTTAGGTCGAATTTATGGTAATGGTCAAATAGTCTCACAGGTGGAGACGGGGGTCGCCGTCTAGCTTTCGTTTTGCCTTCTTCTCACGCCGTGCTGTCTAAGAAATATGTTATCGTTTAGTACAGTTCACTCGCACTGTCCCGTCCTTCCATCCACAACCTACTTATTCACCTTCGCTGCTTCTTTTTTTCACACGCTGTTTCCACTGTGCTGTTAAGTAATCGTCACAGCTTCTTACCTGATTATCCATTATTACGCTTATCGATTTGGCTAGGCTCATGAGTGAATACGAGGCCGCTGAGGAACACAGTTGGGGAGGCATTCCATTTCGCCATAATTAGTAAACTTGTTACTGGTCTAATGAAGAGACAGAGGCGTTTCCAGGTTCGGCGAGAGCGAGAAGTTGAAGAATCAGCAAACCACCGTCTTTGCCGACGGAGGATCGGCTGAAATATGATCAGAAACGTCATACCAAGCACCATTAGGGGGATATCCACGGCCTGCTAAGGAGTGATGACTATGAGAAAATCTGGATTTTGATTTTGATGAGCCATTGCAGAAGCTTATTGCGTACGGACATCTGATAGGCAACGGCGTTGATGTGGCCAATCCGGAACGTTTGTTAATCGATCGCATTGTTGAGTCGATATGCGCTCCGTTTGCGGGTCCAAATACGGATGAGGGTGTGCAACTACAGATCCTTAAGGTTTTTATTCATTTTAAAGAGTTCTTCTCTGTTGAAAGGCATTCTCGAAATTTATTGTTCACTGAAAAATAGTCAACATTGTGGGTCGACGGCGAGTTTCCTCATTGAACTTAGTCGTTGGTTGTTGAGACCCGTATAACGGCACATAAAGACATTAAAGGGCTTTTAGAGACTAATGGAGTTGGAGCAAAACTTTTTAGCTGTTCTGGAAAAGAGTAAAACGGGTAGATTTTCGTTCCATTGAGCTGTGTATTTCGTGGTTATATATATATATATATATACACGTATATATATGTATATATGTGTATATATATATATATATACATATGTACATGTATATGTATATATACATATACATGTGCGCGTATATATATATATGTACATACATATATATATATATATATATGTATGTACATATACTAAATATACGCACATATTTAGAAATGCGTTAATGTTACCGTCGTGAAAGTCTTTAATGTGACATATTGAAATTAGTTCAGGCGATTTTGGCTGTAGTTTTGGCGCCCACATGTGAAGTACACGAGGCGACTCTACTTCTCGCCGTGCGGACGTGCTTCAATATTTATCTTGCCAGCAGGAGTCCCATCAATCAGTCCACTGCGAAGGCGTCACTCACTCAGGTTCTCGTATCTTGTCACCTTATTTTTAAGTTGCCCAAAAGTTGGTGTCCTGTGGTCGAAGGAGGATGTCAGATTTTTACAACTGCTGCCATGGTGGTCGGGATAAAGCGTAGCTAATGCAAATTAATCACCACATTAATTAGCTAATTACATTAAATACGGTAAGCAAGCAACAGCGGCGTTGACCGTCGAGATGTAAGTACAATGGAGAGTATTGTTGTTGACGGTAGGAGATCGAGACTAGAAGGCCGTTATGTTTCGTCTTGACGAGCGAAAAAGTGAGGAAGGATTTGCTACAACTTGAATGTTATTGTTTACGATTATTGCTTTTCCTTAAGCTGCTTCTCTTATTGTATCTCTCGGTTTCGTATAAGTTCGTTGAAGTCTTAGACGAGTTTGACCTCTTCCTCACATTTATTACTCGCTATTGAAAATCCGATTTGGAGCTAATATTACAACTGGTTAGGCAAAAAATGAATGTTTGGAAAAAAAGAGGGGGCAGAGGGAATAGGAAAAGAACAAATCCAAAACAACAAACAAATCCAATAAGGCAAAATTGTGTGAAAGAGACGAGATCATAAACTACCCGTTTGTCTTATGAGGTCTTCTTATTTGAGATCCAGAGTAAGTGCCGAAATGATGAAGATAATATGCCGATCGTTTTTATAGTTTTAATGTTCTCACCTCATTTGGGACGCTTCTTTCAGGTTATCAATGCTGTGTTTGGAAATATGCAAAAAGCGGATGAGGTGGCCGCCGAGCAAGGTGAACAAACTGATGAAAATGTTCGTTTTTTTAGCTGGCGTTTTCTTTTTTTTTTTGAGTGCTGTAAACACGCGATAAAAGATCGTTGCAGTTTCATTTTACAAGTAGCGCTTAAACGGAACTTACTTGTTCTTTGCTGTGTTTTTTTGTACATGCCATGATGCAGTACAGCGTTATCACCAAGCGCTTCAGCAGTATCACTGAAATTAGCATTGAAATTGTTTGCTGTTAGCAAGCTAGATGTGATATCGCGACAGTATGATAGCCATTGAAATAGACTAATGTTTGGGATTTTTATCGAGTTTAAAATGGCATTCCATTGATCGGAGATTCACGTAGATTTTTCCCTCGGTGTTTGACATTTGCTGATCATCCGAAACTGTGCCTATCTAAAAACTGCACCTCGGAGCTCACATGAATGCACTGTCGGTGGGTTGATGAGGTGATAGGTGACTTGATATCGAAGTATTCTGTTCTGTTTTGTTTTATTTTTGTTTCCTTTTTGAAGTTGCACATTTCTCGTCTCACTGAAATCGCTTCACATGGTTCTACTTTTGACTGTTGCACTGTGCATCGTGATAGTTGCATTGTTTTAGGGCAGCACGTTTTCAATGCTCGTATTTGTGCTTGCTTGTAGTTCGGAGCAGAGATTCGTTCACCATTACACTTAAGTTCAGCAGTGAACCACAGTTATTGGTGCAACTTTGGTCGTGTCATATTCATTTGAAGAGACTCATTTTTATCGTTTATTTTCTTTGAGTCATTTTATTTTATAGCACTGACTAGTTATTTATGTGCACACTGAATTAGTTTTGCTGAAATTATGCGTTTTTGAACGATATTTGAAGCAGCCGTACCCGTCAGCACTGTGTTCACATTCAGAGGCTCAGCGAAATTATTGTTCTGCATGCACGCATAACGCAGAACTGTTTTACTCCGATTAAGCTTTATTCTCTACCTCAATGCGATATATGCTAGCATTCGAACGGTCGTTTTCAGCCGATTATTGGGCGTGATTTGGATTGCTGTTAGAAATGCAACTGTCCACTGTGCTATGGAGGGGGGGGGCTGGTCGGGCACGGAAATTCGCTTTTGGGCAAAATTTTATGCCATTTGCTAGGTGATATTTAAAGGATGATTTGGTGCATGTGTAACATCGACCAAATTTCATGTAAGGTGATCCCCATTTTTTAATACTTTTCTGTTTGACATTTAGTTAGGCAGACGTCGTTGCGTTCAGTTTGCTATGTTTAAATATAGCGCTGTTTTCAAAAACAGTTTTATTGTATTTGAGGTGATCCATATGCTTGTCGACTCGTTGGTAGAGCAGGTCGCGGCACAACTTGACCCGAATCACTCGATTGTCGGCAGTCGGCAAAGTTCATTTAGTAGTGTATGTTCATTTACCCAGCCTTTTTTTTAAAGTTTGGATCACTTCTGTTTGGAAGCGTACATGGACCAAACCTGTTCTGTCATCTTCCAGAAAAAACTTTCAAGTTTCATGCGGAAATCCGTGGTCTCAGTTTTTTTTCTCGACACAATCTTTCACTTGGCCTCGGTTTTCAAATTCATGTTTACCTTCTTTTTTTTTCGTATAGGGTGCTCTCTTTCGCATTAGAGTTTGCACACACTGTTTCCATGTCTTATTAAATTCCATCTTTTCAGCGTTGTTCTCGTTTCCTTTGAAGTTTAGACACAAAAGAGCAGAAGGGTGTAGCAGCACGTTGTTCAGGTCCCGTTAGCTTAGGGTGTCAGGTGGATTGGAATTGAGGCGTCTCGTTGACCTTGGCGAACGCCTGGAACGTACAATAGGGGGCACTAAGAATTTTTGGAAGGAAGCCCATTTTCCTTCATTGATGGTTAAAATGAAGTGGTAGGAGAGGGCAAGAGGGAGGAGAGAGAAGCGGATTGGTTAAACAAAGTTTTTTTTGTGCCCAAATTTAGAAGATGTTGCTGATGAGGGGGTATTATGTTGGCGGATTTGAGTTTTTATGTATTATTCTTAGATTTGAAGACCAAGTTTTTTGAATAGGCTGTCTAAGAAGTTGGTAATTTTCAAAATTTTTTCATCATTGAAGTCCCAAGATAAGAGGCGGAGGGTACTGCTGTTGCACCTATAGCCGATCCTCCTCATCCTTTTCAGTAGATTTATGAATTATATCGGGTGTTGAGCCCTAAGGCCTTTAAGTGTCAATTTTAGGCAATGGCCGCCGAGGTATCGATGATACCTCCTCCAAGGCATTTAAATCCAGTTTCGTTGGCCGCCGATTCCTCGGACACCGTACATGAAGACGTTCCCGCAACGCAACTTCATTTTCGTACTGTTCAGGAGAAAGACGCGTTCCTTTTATTTAGGGCGTTGTGTCGGCTTTCGACGAAGTCACTTCCCGAACGACCGGATCCTAAGTTCGTTTTTAGGAGGGACCTTTTTTTTATAAGGAGCAGCGGCTAAAATGTTTTAGTAACAGTCATAATGTATTGTTAGTATCGGAGAGCACAGGCACAGTGGATGAGAATCTTTCAACAATCATGCAACCATCAGGGCAACGTGCGCATCAAAATCTGTACGCTTACCTCCCATTTCACTTCCTTTCTCTCACCTCCTACCTTTCCCCTCCCCTCCTCTCCTCTTCTTTTATCCTGTGTCACTGGTGCAGTGGGGAAATATGTTAGTGTTGACATTTTTCTACCTAGATATTCTAATTATAGGGGACGAAGGGAGGAATGATGAGAACAGCTTATTTTTGCCAGGATATGACTGCTGCTTCGAAGTGGGATTGTTTTCCGCTTTCAAGCCTTAAAATTTCACAGTACCCTTCGGAGTGTGTGTAGGTGGTTCTCGAAGCTAAGTGGGATGTGCTGTTCAAAGACTGTTGTTACAACGACTGTGCCGGGTGGGCGGTGTACGGATTCGACCCATATTGCATTTTGAGGGTGTTATGCATAATATTGTTTTGTTAAATCTGGCACCATATTTCAGCAGTCACGAATTGCGATCAAAAGAGCTTTCGTTGGAAATGTTGCTGCTGATAGTGCAGAATTCATCCTCACTATTGCACAACTCACAGCCGTTCATATTGGCGCTTAGGCACTATTTGTGCGTCTCACTGTCTCGCAATGGTGTATCGCCTATCGTTTCGATATTCGAGAAATCTTTGGCCATCTTCGTACAACTTGTCAATAAATTCAAAATGCACCTCAAGGTTCAAATCGAGGTCAGTTGGCGTCCAAAAAAATATTAATGTTTACTTTTAACTTGTTGTAGAAATATTTTTTTAGTTCCATGAAGGCACTACTTGTTTATCGATTTAAAGTAAAGGTCCAACATTTATTTACCTTCAGTTTTATGTAATATGACAGAAGATGATTTGCCCACCGGAGAAATAGACCGAATTTGGGTGGTTGTTCGCGAAGAGAGACCTGTTGTCGGTGAGTTTGCGACGAAGGCAAGAAAAGCTTCTTACGAAGTCGGTGTAAGCGTAGTACGTGAGTATAAGTGCGTAAGTACTTAAGTAAATGTGTATCAACTTTGGCCATTTATGCTGCATTATCTTGCCTCTGGAATTGCTGCCTACTGCTTCTTTTTTTTCCTTTTTTCGAAATTTTTGCTTTTTTCGTTTTGTATGTACACTTCAGTCCCGTAAACGGCTTTATTGCCAATGCGTTTTCAACGTTATTTTTGTTTTGAATTCCAAACTTTATCATAATTACCATAATTTTAGCAACATCATTAAGTAATGGATTGCAGTACCTCAAATGAAGCTTCATTCTTGACCTAAACCTCTTCTACTTACATTTCTTCTCTCAAGTACTTTTAGAAAATGCTCTCTCTGTCCCTATCTCGAAATAGCTTCTTTGTTGGAGATAGCATGAAACATGAAAAATTTCGCACTAAAAATGTCAATTAATAGTGGCGGAGATGAATTCCTCGAAACAGTTCCCATCTTGAATGCTCTCTTCTCTAATTGAAGAAGGTTTCGAGCTTTACAATGTCTCAAGCTTAACATCTTGAAGCTTTCCAAGATAGTCCATCGTTTTGAGGTAATGAATGTTATTAATTTTTAGGTGTTCTTCAAGGAAATAATTTTCTCAATCTTGGAAAGCAGTTCAAGTTCATTCGAGCACAAATGGATCGTGGTAAATACGTTGGAAAAAATCTGTGAGGATCCACAGAGTCTGGTTGATATACACGTTAATTACGACTGCAACCTCACTGCGGCAAACATATTTGAGCGTATGATCAATGGAATATCGAAGATAGCACAGGTTTTCTGTTATGTGATCTTTTACGGGTTATAAGCACAAGATTGTCTTATGTTATATTTTATGGGTTCTGTGACTGCGGCGATCAGCTTTAAAGATTGTAAAACGAGAAGGAAAGTAGAGAACCGCATATCGGTGAGACTCCGGCGATGAGAGGAGCGAAAATTTAATCTGAAATTTTCGTCGAATCTTTGCTCCCACTTTCTGAATTTCGTGTGCAAAATCTCTGGCTCCCCAGATCGTCTGCTTTATTGCGGCGATTGTCATAGAGCAAATATCTTTCCAAAAGATATTTTCGATGGAAGAGGTCCATGAAAATTAAAGGTTTTGAGCCGCAAAAATTTTGCGACAGAATGCTTAAGATGCTTAAAGTTTTCTGAAAGTTGATTTCTTTTTTTTTTGAGGGGGGAGGGGAGTGGGGAGAGGAGGTGAAGGAGTGAGGGGCACATCACGTCGTTATGAATTCGAAAGTCCAGAAATATGTTCGACCGACACAGTCATCGATCCATCGGCTTATTGCAAATAAAAGGCTCAAAGTAGCATAGATGATAGCTAATTTCTGTGTCAGCCGTAAGTGAAATTCGGAGCAGTAGCGGGTCGGAAACGTACGGTGTATATCATATGCATAAGGTGTTGAGATTTGAATACGTGATGTGCATGAAAAAGACACGAAGCAATAGCGCGTACTTTACGTAAAGGCTGATGCGTTGCGTTTTGGATTTGCTACAATCACTGCGGCTTCTCACCTACTCGTTATAAAGTTTAAACGTTTGGGGTTCCATTTGAGATAAATCGGTGGAAGGGGAGAGGGGAAGAAGAGGGGATGTGGGAAGAGAGGTAGGTCTGGTACAACGTGACGAGAATAGTAAACTTGGCGTCATTTTTGAATTTTATTTTGAGCCATCTCCACGACATCGCATGCTCACGAAAATGAGCTTGAATTGCTCGGTAGATTTGTTGCAGTTTTCTCAAGGGTAGAAGACTGAAAAGGATTGGAGCGAAAGAGCTAAACATGTTATTGGTTGGAGCGAACCAATGTTACCACTTTTGACTTAGCAATGTTACCACTTTCGACTTAGGATTTTAGAAACTTTGAGCAGCTGAGAGCTGGCGAAAGTTGAGAGGATGTGGGAGGGAGGGGGGTGGGAGGGGAAGGAAGGAAAGGATAGTTGTGAAATGGGCGGAGTTGCATATACAGTTTTCTACATTTCCTTCCATATGCGGTACTTATGAGAGGCTAAGTTTGGTGTGCAGGATTTAGCGATCCATTTCATTGCCGTCTAATGCTGTCTTCGCTATTCATGTGAACTGAGGAAGCTTCCGTCCTTAAAGATTGTGATCAAGAACGAGGCAGAGTGGAAAACTCGCATATGGTTTTCAGAATAATCGCGGTTAAGCGGCGCCAATCGTTCTCGAAAAAGTGTAGAAGAAGCGGAAGTGCTTTGACGTGTTTTTATTTCAGATGGTGACAGTGTTGAGGGTGTGAACGTGGACTCATCTTTACCACCTCACTCGTCCGCAGTGCAGCAGTTCGAGCAGTTGAAGCAAAAGAAGGAGACCATCGAGCATGGCATTCACCTGTTAGTTTTTTTTAATTTTAATGGGCACGTTTATGCTTTGTTCTGTCTGTATTTGTTCTGTGTGCTACTTTGACGCTTCGTCATGTATATTATACAGGTATTTACTTATCTTTCTTCCTGTCAGATGCGCTTCTTTCGAAGGTCTTTTCGCATATTTTTTAAAAGAAATATCAACGTAGAACATCAACGTAGCGTGATGGATGCTTTGATGATCGGTGTGAAGCGATGAGCTTTTTCCTA
>JPKZ01000162.1:21181-40226 GCA_000803305.1 Toxocara canis | reverse complement strand
CTGCTGAGGTAAATGATGAGGATGAGGCTTCATGAGCGGCTCATTTGCCCTCGAAATGACATTGCGCGATTTTTGGATGGATTTTGTAATACGTTTGACTATGCACACATGTGGATTGTTGAGTTATTGCTGTCTATTTGTTACTCGTAAAGGGACATGCCATCATTCTATCTGTTTGAAAGGGGAGGGGTGTCCGTGCCAATCGAAGTTAAGTTTTGTCAGAAACCTGCTACCGCTTTTACACTGATAGCCAAAAACCGAAAATCAGAGAGGAGAAATGCATATTTGTCTATGATTGAAAGAATATGTAATGCCAGCTGTTTGTTTATTGTTAGTTTTTGTGTAAGGTAACGTTTGTCCGATTTAAGCTTATGCTTACCGTATGTTCAATTTTCAGCTACCGTATTTGCGGCCGAGTTTGGCAACGCGTTAGATTCATTCCAAGATGCAATCAAATGTCTGTCGGAGTTCGCATGTAACGCCAACTTTCCCGACATTTCAATGGAGGCAATTCGTTTGATACGTCTATGTGCGACTTACGTCTCAAAGAATCAGCAGTTAATTGTTGACCACCAGTGGGAGGACGGTGCGGCCATTCACGACACACAACGCGTATTTTTGAGGGGATGGTTCCCGATTATGTTCGAACTGTCATGCATTATCGGGCGATGCAAATTGGATGTACGAACAAGGTATTTATGGCTTATTCGGTAACGAGGAAGAAATGATATATCGCATTACCATATGAATCGTCCTCGTCAAATAAACCTCTCTCTTCCTTTCACCTCTTCCCACTTTAGAAAGATGCAGAAGATGGCTCTGCCTTGGCCCTTGCTTCCGAGATCATTAATATAATCGAATATGAAGAACTTAACTTCAGTGCTAAAAATGCCAAAAGTACCACCGAACAAGGCTGAAAAAAAAACCTTTTCGATATAGTCCGACCTCGAATAAATGCTCGCTTTTCGACGACTATAAATTTTTACGGCTTACTTGCTTATTCGGATTTCGGTCATTTAGTAATTTGCGTGTGGAATAGACGTTGGAAACTTTGAATATATGAATGGCTGGTTTCACTCAGTAGTTATGTAAGGCGGTGTTGTGTACGCTGAAAATTTCGGGCAGTGGGAGCCTGAGGCTTGTTTTGTGTCCTTAGAAAGCCACATCTCCTTTATTATTGTTGGGAAAATTCCTGTGCGTCCTCCAAGCGGATTATAACAGTCGGCCTTTACTGCTTAGCGTAAGTTTCATCTTTGATGCATGAGGTCCTGAAATGTTGAGATGTGTTAATACTAGTCTACAATTTAAACGTATCTGCGAGAAGAAGTTTAATGTTTTAAGACTTTCAAGTTCCAATTTAAGACTTTAAGACTATATCTGCGAGAAGAAGTTTAATGTTTTAAGACTTTCAAGTTCCAATTTAAGACTTTAAGACTATCGTATTTATTCAAGTAGTTCCAATTAGCGTTTACTGTAATAAGCACTAAGCTATAAATTGAGCGTCTTATGGCATTATTCAGTTTTTATGATACGTTTGTTCTTTGCAACTGATAGGCGGTATGGGTTTTCGATTGTGTAAATTAGCGGTTAAATGAATAATGTGAGGGTGATGAACCAAAAAGTCCCCTAAAATGTCTTCGCTGGGTGGCTTCAGTTTATTCCAGACCAAATTGTGCGTCGAAAGAAGACTTAAGATGGCAGTGAGAGGCGTAACGTTGACCCCAGACACTCATTTTCGATGTGACCCAGCCTTGGAAGGATGAGCTGTTCTTAGAGTAAGAGACTGGAAGCATGAAATGACGGCCTGAGCAGATTATACATTCGGGCATATTGACATTACTTCAGTTTGTTTTTCTAATTCGCTTGATCAAGCTGACAGTGTGAAAAAAAAGGCAAGAATGAATTGTACGTATAAGTTTATCAAAAATGAGGTCGTCGAAGTGTTACTGAGGGCAGTCGATGGCCGGATGGATAAGATCGACGAGTAGTTTACTGTGCGAAAAATAATAGGATCAACAAAGTAATTAGTCGAGCTTTAGTTTGCTTGAATAACTTTGTAAAAAATAACAGACAGTGATTTGCGGCGAAAACGATATTCTTAGTGTCGAAATTTTAGAAGATACGCCTATCTGTCGTATACGATTCGGCTGCGACTGTAGTCAGATATGGCATAGTTTCTTTTTAAATAATAAAATTTGCTTGAGAATCCCACGTGCCATAAGAGGAACTTAAGAAATAGATGGCCGGATTTCATCCGCTTGGATGTTGGGTTTTTTTCCTGAAAACGTTCATTTGTGAGGTTTTTTCTCCACCGATTCCCCTTCACCAGCTATCGATTTTATCGTCACGAAAATGATAATGGCTTGTTTTATGCGTTTTTCAGAAGTCTTACGGTGATGTTTGAAATTATGAAAACGTACGGAGGCGAATTTAAGGACGAATGGTGGAAAGATTTGTTCCAAGTGGCATTTCGCATATTCGACGTTATGAAATTGGCGGAAGAACAGAATGAGGTAATTGAACTGCTAATGTTCTCGAATAGAATGAGCAAAGATATACCGTCATATTGTGTGTACGGTTTTTAACCTGAATTTGTTCGAAGAATTGTGTCGGACTCATTCCATATTTCTGCAGACAATCCCCTCTCCCCTTCAGACGGAGGGAAGAAAGGGTTCTACTCGAGAAGAAGAGGATTTGCTGGACAGAACTATTTTACGGAGACCCCTTCGACGGGGAATGAGTGTTTTTCGCAAGACATTAGAAGGGGATTGAACAAGAGAATAGTTTTGAGAGCGAAAAGGCGAACCGATTTCAATGCTGTGCGATATTTCATATGAGATTTGTACTTGTTTTACTCGTTTAGTAAACATTTTCGACCGGATAAATAAACGGACAGGAATCGGGAGAATTTCTGTTCCACCCTTTTTTGAGTTTCCGGTACAATTTTTAGATTAAATTTAAGTTAAAATCGGTACACACAACATGACGGTATATTTTTAAAGGAACCATGTTTAGTCCAATTATGAGAGATGAGCGTTTAATGAAATCAGAAATTGTATTTTTCATCGGAATGTCCATTCAATGATTAATATAGATTTACTAGTGAATAGTATATGTAATTAGGGTATAATCCTCCACGCAGATAACTTGAGTTTATATGACGGCTTCAATACGTCTTTTAGAAAAGAGAATGGATGCGAACGACGTGTAATCACGCGTTGTATGCAGTTGTTGATGTGTTCACTCAGTATTATTCAGTACTGTCAAATATCCTTTTGACCAGTATATACGATCAATTGTACTGGTGTGCGCAACAAGGTTAGTTTATTTGCGACTCCGTATGCGTTTGATCGTTTCTAAATTGTTTCCTTTTTTGCATTTCCTCCCCATTCCACCTTTGTGTAAGCTGTATAGAAATATGATTCTAGTACTCAGAAGGAAGGGAGCCGGAAGGACTAGAGATACGGTGAGGTAAGTATTCGTGGTTTTTTAGGGTTTCATTTGTTCACTGAAAGTTTGTTTTTCTAAATGATATTTTTTTAAAATGCATTTGAGGGAACCCGGCTTTTACCTGCCATTTCAAAACGATATGTAGCGGATGTCTTTCATTTATTTTTCTTCACCTTCCCCCTATTTCACCACCTTTGGATGGCATATGTGTGCCATTTCTATCACTTAAATGTTGTTTAAATGTTGTCTATTATTCAACAGTTGCAGCTTATTGGCTGAAAACAAATTATTCGATTTATTGATTTTTGTATGGGATTTAATGAATAGTAATGGTACAATTGAAGAGAACGAACAGCTGGCACGATCGGCAATCAACTGCCTCGAGAATCTAATTTTGCTGAACGGAGCTCGTTTCTCACCAAAAATGTGGCAAGAAACCATCACACTGATCGTGAATATCTTCAAATCAACGCTCCCACATTCGTGAGTTTTTTATTCTCAAAAAGTAGCGATTAAAAATTCGTCAGCTACATTGCCGAAAAATTTTGAGGAGGAGAAAATTTAGGGAAGTTATTTTTATTTTGGAAAAATTTTAAACTGCTTCTTTCTTACAAATTCTTTGGTGACTGTTTTAAGTGCAGGGAGCTTCTTTTGATGCAGACTGAGAAATAAGGTCACTCAAAGAACTAACACTTTAAACGCCGGATCGTTTGCAGTTATGCGCATCGGTTAAGGTCGAGTCCCATCTCTCCCCTTCCATGAGCCAAACTGCCGGAGGGAAAGGGAAAAGGAGTGAGCGCTACTCGGGTTGAGCATTCGTTTATAAGAGGTACCGAATGAAACCTATAGCTTAAGAAGTAATGCTTCGTAGTGCAGCAAAACTGGCATGGAAATCTAAACTGACATTGTTTTAACAATTTTTGTTGTACAGAATTCGCGTGAAGTTCATTTTAATTTTTTATAGATTGTTGACATGGGAACCGGATGCTATAATAACGTCTGTACCGCTACCGAACGGTGATGATGCACAGGTGAACAATGAGCCAACGCAACCCATTACTCACTTTGCAGCCAGGTTTGCAGTCTCATTTTTTTAATGGCCCGTGACTGGCCATCCATCTATTGGCTGTGATAGTGAAGCCTGGTTTTAATAGAGGCGAGATGAGGTCAGCAGCCCAACAAAGACGTTGTTCGCTTATGGAAGCCATATATTTATGACTCACATCACTCGAACAGTTATAAATCCGACGATCTATGAAATTGGTCAAGGGTAATTGCAAGCCCAGTGAAGTCGATGAGAGGGCTCATAATCAAAGAGGTAGGGGGATACGGCATGACATCTTGTGTTTTGGTTGATAAATTAGAATGGTGTGGAAATTGATTAAATAACTAATTTCGTTACAGAAATATCGAAAAACGATTCGCAGAAATCACTCAGTCTCAACACGCGAATAAACGATATGAGTTTGCTTTGGGGAGGATTCCGAGAACTAAAATGAGGAAAATGAGTTGTTTTTGAGGGAATAAAAATGAAACTGGGAATTATTAGCGCGGATGTAAGTTTTGAGTATAAATATGTAAAGGTAGTCCTTACCTATAGACTAAATAAAAGATTCGATTCGATTCGAATATGACCAACTTTTGTAAATTTTTGCGGACTTGTGAGTTTTTCCTTCTTCACTGTAGAGATGAAATGAATTTGAGATTGTTTTAAAACGATTAAGAAAAGTGTCATGACATTATAAATGTTGCATGTCTTTTCATCACTTTCTTGAAGCCTTTTTCGCTGAGAATGATTGCTTTCAGTAACAGCGACGCTGTTTTTTCATCGTTGTTAGTGCGTTGCGTTGTGCAGTTGGAATTGGTGGACGCCGTAAACAGCATCGTTTTTGGTCCGTCAGCTTCACGTAAAGTTCGTTTTGTCTAGAACTTTCTAAAAGATGGATGTATGGATTTCAAAAAATTGATTTTTGAAATGTTTATTCATCCCTGTTCAATTATAGGGGGAGGGGGGAGGGGGATGGGCTTATGGATTGAATGTTGTTGTAAGATGACGCAGTAAGGAGTGCATACAACTGGAAATTTCGCGTTAGTCCCTTCCATGTAAACGAATGGTGAAAGCACGCACAAACTTAAATAGGCGTTTTTTTGGACATGCAGAGTTTTTCTGTCTTTACTTCGGAAATGGGAGAAATGGTCGGTATTTTGTAAGGCGTTCCCCAAAAACTAATCGGTAATAAGGATATCCAACTTTCTGCGATAGATGCTTCCAAAATGGTTTTAAAGCTGGGATTGTAAGGTAAAAATGTTTTAAACTGTTTTATAAACTTAGGAAGACGTACATGCTCTTTCTTCGTTAGCCATCCTTTTTTGAAAAGGGGGGGGGGGGGGGCGTAGCCAACCGTTCCGCTTATTGCGTATTTTTCCTACAATTAATCAAATTTTTAAAAGTCCTGAGAGGCTTTCTCAGCAAGAGCTACTGGGTATTGTTGAACAAGCTTTTGGGTTTTTGTTGTAATGTTAGGGCTTTCCCAACATGATTTGTTCCAAGTTCGTTCCGTCTCTTTAGATTTTATAGAGATATAGTTAGTTTTAGGTTGGTTATAGGGTAACGTAATAGGTGGATGAGTGAAATAAGCCTATTGCGAAAGGAATCTAGTGGAAAAGTTCATAAAGCTTTTTGGTCGCTATGGTATTCGCATCTCTTTGCGTAATAACATTATGCACTTCACGTTGAGAAAATTCTGTGTTCACTTTTCGTTGTTCAGCGTAAAGTTCATCGGAAGGTTTCTATTCGCGGGACTCGGTTTTGGCGAAAGGTTTGACTTAAGGTATATCTGCGCTGAGTATAGAAAAGTCATAGAACGCATTGGAAGAAATGTCCTTGGTTCAAAGATTCAAAGATCGCTTGGGCTTTCAGTGCGATGTCTCGATGTTACTGTACCACCGCTAGCTGGGCTGTCAGTGGTATAGCCCTGGTCCTTGGTTCATTGAATGGAATTACCGTATTGCCCTGACTAACTTCTTTGATGTAGACTTCTTAAACGCGTCAGCCTCACCTAAGTATGTCGTAAAAATATCGTCTGTCACGCCACCTATCCACCACCTCATCCTCAAACATGAACTTATATATTAAAAGTGGTAATCGGTAGAGACTAGAAAGCAGCATCACTTCTAAAACCTTGAATAGCATAGTCGCGGGAGGCTTTTTTGAAAGCTGTATGGTGAACGAATTTATGATTTGCTCTACGTTATAGTGCTACCGTTTAAATAATGACGATTGCAGGTGTGGACCATTTGTTGAGTCTAGTCGATTGTCTGCTCGACTCACACTTACTAGCTAAGAAATTCAACGGGAATAATGCTCAACGGACATTGCTTTGGAAGGCTGGCTTCAAAGGTTCGTTTCTTTTTGTTATACTTATGTGGGAAAAGTTAGTTGGCAACGTTCTCATGATCGATTGACATTGCTTGTCCGAACCGTTTTGCTAGAAATTTAGATTGTTTCCAGTATCAGCGGCTGAAGAATCGATTTTTTTAAAACAGAAAGGACGGCAGAAAATGCGTTAGAGCGATGAAAGAAGAGGGATTTCCATGGTGGATATGTCTTAGAGGCGGGGAGGAGAGGGAAATTAGGCGACGCCTCTTGAAGCTCGTTTATGAACTGTGCATGGTGAACTAAACGGTACTTTTAGGAAGAAGTAAACCGAATTTGTTACGGCAGGAAACGCACAGTATGCGTTCCGCATTATGTATACTGTTCCGAATCTACGTGGATGTAGAAAGGACAAGTGCAGAGCAAAAGGTCGATGTCAGGAGCAGATTACTAAGGTTTCTTTGTCTGTTTATTTATTCTTTGAATGGATCATTGATGAAGGAATCATTTGGTTTGAATCATTTTGGCCCAGAGGATGTGAGAATGGAGAAGAGGAGGGAAAGGACGGGTTCTTCAAATGTACTTTTTTTCGAAAATTTCTCGTCTTTTTGGTGGTTGATGCGCATATACTGGAAGAATTGGGCTTAATTAAAGTGTATGTAGATATTTCTTTCCTTATATAAGTCGAATTTCGGTACGGTAAGAAACCGCAGATTTCCTTCATCCTTTTTTGTTGAGGCACCCGGTCTTTAAATATCTTCTTGAGGATTTTTATTTTATAATGTATTTTTGATTTAACTGTATATTTGGGTTTACTCCAGAGAATACCTGTAAAGTATATTTTGGATTTCTCCACTATACTTAAATTTTGATTTCTCTAGAGGCTGTTTTCCTCGGCCCCCTTTTCGTCTTTAAAAATCCGAATGGTCGACAGTTCTAGCATTTGGCTTGTTAACATTAGTTACTTTAAGGAATGATCGGACATAGAAAGTAGACTGTATGGGGGTCACACGCCGTTTCTCTACATGCCGTTTTCGTTGTTTCTTGATGAGAGCCGTGTTATCACGCAAAACTTTTAGATGGGATCGCTGAAATGTTGATGTTTAGATTGCGACTGTTATGCAAAACATAATTGTTGGAATTATTCTTTCTACCTCCACGTGGATCTGTAGGTTTGGTGCTGACCCAATCAAGGGTCAGAGGCACCTACTAGATATACAAACAGAACAGTTTAGAACTGGAACACTGCAACTTTTGCCAGCGAGATGCTCGAAGTTGAAAACGCCTCTCTCTTCATCGACCTTCTCCATCCTTCACGACAGGAATCCGTTTGCAGCCTTCGTAGAGTCTGTTTTCGACCGAAATACTTCGAATTAGTAGTGTAACTTGCAGAGTGCTTGAGGATGCGATCAGTTACTATGTAGATTTGAATTCGGAACAGCATAGACAGGCCTGGATTTTGGTTTTATATTTGATACTCGATTGGGCAAACTCGTTTTCGGATGCACAGGTTTGTTTGATTTTTGTTATTTGAATGTCGGGAAGATATGTAAATTTGAATGTATTAAATTTAGAACTTTAGTGGCGTAAAGTACAAAAAACGTTCCACAAAAGATACGCTTGCATTTTTTCGCATTCGAAAAGCTAGATTAACTGTGCGAGGTTCTTTATTTGTGTTTGACGGTTTACGTTGAAAAGAACTTTGAACTTGTAGTGATCGTTGGTTTTTTTCACACTGTTGGTTGGCGGAAAATTTTTGTAGGGAACTTCACAAGGAACATGATACGAGGAACGTCTGCAATTAAGCGTTTCTGGCTTTAACTTGCCTTCATTTGTCCATCATCCTCAAATGAAGGGCAGAATCTTCACATAGCTTTGTTGAAAGATTGTAAACATATATAGATGTATTAATTGCCCTGCCGCTCCAACCCAACATTTATGGGATGTTGAGGGGGAAGAGGTAATGTATAAATTGCAGCTAAAACTTTGATGTTTTATTTTCAGCTATTGGACTTAGGTCGGCCATTCGCGTTAACGCTTTGTCGTTTAGTGGAATGCGAAATGCGTGAAGATTTGCGTATTGCATTGAGGAGAGTTCTCCAGAAGTATATTTGCATTAACTGCGTCGATCAGGCATCCTGATAAAGCCTTTTGAAGCTCTCATATTTTCACTGAAGCGATATTGCGTAGGCTATCCGCCATGGATCACTGAATTCCGGACAAGTGTTTTGCAGTGTTGTTGTGGATTCTTGAGAATGTGTTCTCCGTGTTTCGCATTCGTTCTGGGGGAGGAGGGGGAGAGGGGTGGGTTGTAATGGGGAACAAAAACGGGCAGAATTTTTCAGCCAAACGGTGTTACGGAGTAGTATGTGGATGTGCAGTGGGAGAGGGGGAAATGCTGATACCTGTTTAGGAACCAAATTCATTTGTTTAACGGAAGCAGATGTAAGGATTATGTGTATAGAAGTTGTGTTTATAAAATGGAGATAGAAATCGACAAAATTTTCGCACCAGTTTGAAAGCGGAACTTTTTTGAGCGGTAAGGAGGCGAACATTCGCTGTTACGAATGCTAGCCGTAGAAATTGCTATCGCAGGAATCGTTGCGCTCGAGATGGGCAGACGTCGTTAAGATGATTTTTCAAAACTTTTGATGAGTGGTGCTTACTGTCCAACTTATGTGATTGTTGATACAATTGATTCATTACACTCTGAATTCAGTGAATATTTTATGCTTTGCAAAAATTTTTGAGATAGGTTTTTCTTAAAAGTTCGGCTCAGTGTTGTGCAGATGGTAATGTTTTCGGGGAACTGGTAAAGAATTTAAATACAGCACTTGAGTCTGTTAGATTTATTCGAAAAATTAAAATCGATTTCCGGCTTGCGAACGTTGAACTCTGCAGAAAACCTCTTCCATTAAGATACCACAGCATTTCTCGCAGAGTGCTCAGAAGCGAGTATCTGTGAGCATTGTTCCGATTTGATGTGTATGTGTAATGAGTGTGCTGTCTGTGATAGTATCTGCGGTTTGCTAAAATTTTACGAAAAACACCCTTTAATTGTTTCGGTTTGTTGTGTTCTTTTGTATTTTTTGTTTTTTATCTTTATTTTTTGTTCAGGTTTCCCTCCTATCACAGTATCGCCGTATGAGTTTTTAAATGTTTTCTCCAACTGTTGTGATCGATATTTGTGATCATCGTTTGTCGTATAGGCCATTGCGGCGTCGAGTTGGCTCGAAATGAGGTCTGTGGGGGAAGGGATTCACTCTTTTAAATGTTTTAAGGGATTTTCTGTTTTGGGAATTTACGTGCGGGGTTTCCACCTTTATTCAGGTCCTCATTAATCTTTGTTTTCGTTCATTTACTAATCTTTGTTTTAAGAACAGCGACGTCAGTGTCTCACTCATACCGGAAGTTTTAAGCAGTATTGACTGTAGCTATGTAAAAATTACATAACCTTTCTTTCTCAGCCGTCATGAGACGAGCGGTGTATGAAACCAACGAGAAGAGAACGGCGAAGTTCATTGGTAGTTCTTTTAGAGTGGACGGGAGGGGTCGTTGTCGAGCCTATTTTAAAGCGACGTTTCATGTTTCACTTACAGATAGATGACTATCGTTGTGCAAGAAAGGAGCAATGCATTGTTGTTAACTTATTGTTTTCTAACTGCGTTGTTTTACTTCAGTATATACTTGATAACTTTTTCAGCGAGTTTTTATGATCGAAATGCCATCAGCGTAAGTAAAGCGTTTTATAGTTACTGCAGCTAACTTCGTAAAACGCTGACCGTCGATGCAAGGGGATTTGTTCGTTTGTCTTTTTTTATAGGAGGAACGGGTTGGGGAGGGAGGGGGAGGGTAGAAGGACAAGAAGGGTGGGTAGAAAACATAGTTTGTAGGTTGTTTAGTGGTGGTTTCTGGAAGGCCTGTTAGTGTTGTCCATCAGCAAAGATGTCAACGTACGGCCGTATTCATGAACCAAAGCAATTGTTCGTTGCTGTAAATTAATGTCTCTTAGGTATATGTAAATAATTGGTGAACGGAAATTATCGACCAGTAAAGTTTTGTATGCGTTGTCGATTCGATACTCTGTATCGCATACATCGATAGGTGGCTTTGATTTTCGCATTGAATTGTGTTCAGTTCTAAAATGAACTGGATCGTTTGCGGAGGAGCGAACGTTCAGCATGCTCCTACCATCTTGTCATATCTGTCGTCAGGGACAGTGGCAAAATTTGAAGGTTTTAAGAGAATGAAAGGGACATGGCTGGTCGAGAGGGAAAAGAAACGATGGGGAACTAAGTCCTCCTCCGTAAAAAAGCTTGATCCGGAAGTAGTTGCAGCTAAAAAGGTTGCTCCAAGAATGGTCACTAGCAAAAGCATGCAGCAACTGGATCGGAGGATGATTGGCTAATACTTGTCCATTAATACCGAAAAGTCTCCCCTGACGTGTAGCGAACCATTGAATTTGTGAGTATTCAGTGCCAAATTATGTGGAACTTCCTCCTCGGCTTCAGCTTGGACTTACAGATTCCGGCTTCTGCACGTTGGTATAAATTAGCTGGTAGGAAATGAGGCTTTGAATTTCCCGGGATTGCATGCATTCGCTTTAAGACGACTCGTTTCCAACAGATTCCAGTCGAGGGCGAAGTGTAATGAAATGTGGGACATACATTGGGCGTCACACAAAGAGGAAAACAATGAAGCATCTCCCTCCAAAGGTACTTCAGTCCCTACTGAGCATACTGGAGGGGAGGTAATCTGTTACGCGAGTGAGTCGTCAAAGTATATGTTCCTTTGTCCTGGTAATCGAGCGCATGTTATTTCTAATGTTTTTTCCGAGAACCGAAGATGGGTTGTTTTGTTGATGTGCGCGGTATTTTACGTTTCGGGTATCAGTCAGGAAATAGCTGATAAACGAACAAAATGAGCGAAGGAGAACATTTCAAATAACCATGCAAGAATTCTCCAGCAGTTCTATCGGTTTATCGATGGGGTGCAACGCAACAGCGAGAGACGAGATCTATTTTCATGCTACAAAACTTTTTGTGCTCGAAGTTCGCGCTCTGGGGAGTTTTGTTAAGAAGTTCTCGGAGTTAAAACTTCGTCCGAATGATCGTGTGGTAAAACAATGGTTTTGCGGACTTGGAGGGCCGACCTTTGCGGCGCTTGTGGATTTCAGCTTCGATTCCGAGTTTCTGGGATGAACAGTAACTCCGCTGGCAGTGGTTGAGTGTTTCATCTGAGGAATGTTTTGAATTTCCCGCGTTCGCCTTAAGACCCGCTCTGCTTAACGGTGGCCTTTTCCTGGGCGCAGTGTAATGGAATGTGGGACATCCATACGCATGGAAAAGCATATCAACCGGTAGTGGTCGCGTGTGTCTTCTGAGCGATGTTTTGAATTTCCCGCGTTCGCCTCAAGACCCGCTCTGCTTAACGGTGGCCTTTTCCTGGGCGCAGTGTAATGGAATGTGGGACATCCATACACATGAAAAAGCAAAACAACTGTAGTTCTCGTTATGTAATTTTCGTGTGCTCGGGGTGGTAATTATTTGTTTTAATGACGGCGCGGTTGTTCTTCATTTAGCGGTTCTATGCGAGGATGGAAGACGGGTTGTCTTGTCAATGTGGGCGGCGTTTTATGTCTGGGGTGTCAGTACCGATAAAGCTGATAAACGAACAAAACGAGCGAATGAGAACATTTCAGATAACCGTGCAAGAATTCTCGAGCAGTTCTATCCGCTTATCGATGGGGTTCAACGCAACAGCGAGAGACGAGATTTACTTTCATGCTACAAACCTTTTTGTCCCTGAAATTTGCGCTCCGGGGAGTTTTGTTAAGAAGTTCTCGAGGTTAAAACTTTGTTCGAATGGGAGTGTAGTAAAACAATGGTTTCGCGAACTTGGAGGGCCGACCTCTGCGGCGGTTGTGGATTTCAGCTTTGGTTACGAGTTTCTGGGATGAACAGTAACCCCGTTGGCATTAGTCGAGTGTATCTTCTGAGCAATGTTTTGAAATTCCCGCGTTCGCCTTAAGACCCACTCTTCTTGTCTTCTGAGCGATGTTTTGAATTTCCCGCGTTCGCCTCAAGACCCGCTCTGCTTAACGGTGGCCTTTTCTCGGGCGCAGTGTAACGGAATGTGGGACATCCGTACACATGAAAAAGCAAAACAACTGCAGTTCCCGTTATGTATTTTTCGTGTTCTCGAGGTGTTGATTATTCATTATAATGACGATGCGGTTATTCTTTGTGGAGTGGTTTTATGCGATGATCGGAGACGGGTTGTCTAGTCGATGCGGGCGGTGTTTTATATTTGGGTGTCAGTACCCATATAGCTAATGAGCGATCATATAGCTGATAAACGGCATTAATTAGTTGATGGCGTTTAGGAAATGGGATTTGAATTTCGCGGGCTTGCATGCATTCGCCTTTAGACGACCCGTTTCAAACAAGTGCACGTCGAGGGCGCAGTGTAACGAAATGTGGGACATGCATTGAACATCAATCAAAAGGGTACACAATGAGGGTTTTCCACATGTACTTCAACATTTAGTGAGCCTATTGAGAGGGAGGTTACATTTTCTGCGTGTGAATGGTTGAAGTGTAAGTGCTTTTCTTCTAATAATCGGGTATGTACTAATTTTTTTTGAGGTGATAGCTGATATGATTGCGGAGCGTAATGTAAGGTTTATGAGAGTTCGATTATAATAACGATGCGTTAACTGGCGCAAAATGACGATTTTGTGATCGTTTATAAGGGATAACAGCACATTGGTGTTATCATTCTTCTTCTGACCTTCAAATCGAATGAACCAGTTATGGTGTCAATATTTTTGTCAAAGCAGTAAGTTCACGAGCATGTAGTTTTGCAACCTGTTGCGTTCGCTGTTCGCAACTGCTGTGTATTGGTCGGTTGTCTCGGTGAAACCCATCTAGAAAAGAGGTTTACTGATATAGATTAACTGCACAGTAGAACATCACCGCTGAACAACACAGTAAGCACCAAGAAGCACTCCTTATATGGTGGGTGGTACTTGATCTCATTGGCGAGGTAATATGCAGATTTAAGCATTGAGGAGGGAAGAGGAAGCTGGACGACGCCCTTGGCGGTGAAACAGCTGCGCAATATTGAGTAGCTAATATCAATGAAAAAGTACATGCATAGGTAGCACAGCCGTAAGGTTTTTGCATAATATGAAAGACTGAGAGAAAGAGAGGAGGGAGGAAGGGGGGAGGGTAAGGGTGGGAAGAGGGGATAGCAGTTCCCTCGTCTAAAGTGGTGTGCAAATAGGTTAATTACGCGTTTTTCATAACACCTAATTTGCACGTTTGTTGTTTTTGGTATGTTCGTTTCTTTAATAAATAAATCTATTGTGCGCTTGTTGTAGCCATTGCCTCATTGTAGATGTTTTATTGAAAGCGTCCAATGCTTCGAATTAATTGTTCGTCTTGCTTGTTTGCTTTTATTGTGTTTTTTAAAATTTCTAATTCAAGTCATAATGAAATTGAGGCAACTGCACACGGGAAAACAGTAGGTAATGTTGTCTACAATGGATGGTGGTTTATGTAGTCAGCGTATTGCGCTCGCGATTATCACAGGCATAAGACAATTGTGCATAACTGAAACAATGTTGAAATGGTGTTGGGAGAGATGTTTGGAAGTGCTGGAATGATCGATGATTTTGTGAGATTGCTTTTTGATAATGATTTCCATCATAAGATGTTTGTTCGCTTGCAAGGGTCATCATAAATGTACGCTTTTTTTATGCCTGCCTGTACTGTACAGATATGTCGAAGTTATGCTATAGTATTGAATAGAAGTTTTAATCGAATTTCTATTTGGTCTTAAGCCTCACTGTTATATATTCGCATTTACTTTCCCTAGTTTTTTTTTCGTTTAAAAATTACTTATTTCTTTCATTTCTTGTTAGGATTACGGAATGTGAACATCGAGCGTTTGCTATCGGCTGGAGAAATTGACAGTCGGCGAGGAGAGTTGTCGTTGATTTGGTGGGAAGGAGAAGGGGTGAAGGAAATCTTATCCATTTGTTAAAAAAATTGTCAAAACAAAATAGTTCTTGAAGAAATCAAATTCCGATCGGTTGTGAACGCTTCTTATGTAGTATGTTTTTGCTTAGCACGTTCAAACTGTCCAAGGTTCGGTTTGATTCTCATAAAATTCATCCTCTGGAACGGTGAGTTTTTGCTTTGGATTCTGAGGGTAGTCGCCATATCTTTCTTTTCTGTCATTTTTTTTTTGGGGGGGGGGGTGGGGGTTTTTACTCGCTATGAGACTTCTAGTTTTAAGTGCCATGATGTTGTTTATTATTTGGTCGTTTAAGGGAGAGGTACGTCCGTAATAGAGCGGTAAGCGGTCGTTGCATTTGATTGGGCACTTATTGTGCGAGCATGTGCGCTACTTTGTTGCAGTTCGCCTTCTCATCGCATGCTGTGGAGTAGTACCGTTTCACTGGCTTGCTGAGGGATGCGGGACTGTGGAAATAGAGTACTTTCCCCTCTTTAGATTATGAGCTGCTCGGGAAGAGGGAGGAGGAGAGGGGGAGGGGGAAGGGGAGAGGAGGAGGAAGGGTTTATACGCGTGTTGCATTTTTTTGAAATGAATCATAGTAAAGTCCAAAGCAAGATTATAAGAATGTTGAACCAGCTGGGGCGGGCTGTTTTTGTAGTCATGTGTTTCTACGTGTACTTTTCTCATACCCCTCTGTTGGATGGTATAACTAATTCTGAATGTCATCATCAGTGTAGATTTCGGGGAAATGTAGATTTCGGGGAGCATCCTTAAGCGCTTCCGATCGCTATTCGGTATGTTTAGAACATTGCTCGGCCATTATGTCTGTATGGCTTTTTGTATAGAATCGTTGCGCTCGAGACGGGCGAACGTCGTTGAGATGATTTTTCAAAACTTTTGATGAGTGGTGCTTACTGTCCAACTTATGTCATTGTTGACACAATTGATTCATTACACTCTGAATTCAGTGAATATTTTGTGCTTTGCAAAAGTTTTTGAGATAGGTTTTTCTTAAAAGTACGGCTCAGTGTTGTGCAGATGGTAATGTTTTCGGGGAAGTGGTAAAGAATTTAAATACAGCACTTGAGTGTGTTAGATTTATTCGAAAAATTAAAATCGATTTCCGGCTTGCGAACGTTGAACTCTGCAGAAAACCTCTTCCATTAAGATAGCACAGCATTTCTCGCAGAGTGCTCAGAAGCGAGTATCTGTGAGCATTGTTCCGATTTGATGTGTATGTGTAATGAGTGTGCTGTCTGTGATAGTATCTGCGGTTTGCTAAAATTTTACGAAAAACACCCTTTAATTGTTTCGGTTTGTTGTGTTCTTTTGTATTTTTTGTTTTTTATCTTTATTTTTTGTTCAGGTTTCCCTCCTATCACAGTATCGCCGTATGAGTTTTTAAATGTTTTCTCCAACTGTTGTGATCGATATTTGTGATCATCGTTTGTCGTATAGGCCATTGCGGCGTCGAGTTGGCTCGAAATGAGGTCTGTGGGGGAAGGGATTCACTCTTTTAAATGTTTTAAGGGATTTTCTGTTTTGGGAATTTACGTGCGGGGTTTCCACCTTTATTCAGGTCCTCATTAATCTTTGTTTTCGTTCATTTACTAATCTTTGTTTTAAGAACAGCGACGTCAGTGTCTCACTCATACCGGAAGTTTTAAGCAGTATTGACTGTAGCTATGTAAAAATTACATAACCTTTCTTTCTCAGCCGTCATGAGACGAGCGGTGTATGAAACCAACGAGAAGAGAACGGCGAAGTTCATTGGTAGTTCTTTTAGAGTGGACGGGAGGGGTCGTTGTCGAGCCTATTTTAAAGCGACGTTTCATGTTTCACTTACAGATAGATGACTATCGTTGTGCAAGAAAGGAGCAATGCATTGTTGTTAATTTACTGTTTTCTAACTGCGTTGTTTTACTTCAGTATATGCTTGATAACTTTTTCAGCGAGTTTTTATGATCGAAATGCCATCAGCGTAAGTAAAGCGTTTTATAGTTACTGCAGCTAACTTCGTAAAACGCTGACCGCCACTTGATATGCTTATGTTAAAACGGAACAGCGACATAATTTTATGGCTGGTGTTTCCGTGAGATGCTGTTATAGTAAAGCGTGCTCTAAAGTCACGTGATAGAGCGATTAATTTCCACGATAATTCCGATTCATTTGCAAGAGGTAATATTTATTAGGTTTCGGAAATGTAGATTTCGGGGAGCATCCTTAAGCGCTTCCGATCGCTATTCGGTATGTTTAGAACATTGCTCGGCCATTATGTCTGTATGGCTTTTTGTATCGATCGGTGTGCATGCTTTGTTTAGATAAAAAGTAATCTCTGGATGAGGGGGCAAGGGGACAAGTGTTGGCACAACTTGAAAAGATGAAGATGCCGATGTTGCTCAGCTCAAGTAGCGGTTAATCCTGATTCTACATTGAGAGCACTTTTTTTTCCGCAGGGAGGTGGAGTACAAATTTTGGATAGCGAGAATCCGTCCATCACTCCACAACACTAGTCACTATTCATTTCGTGACTGACCGATTTGGCTTTCTCGGCAGGGCGCAACTGGCGGCCGCCAGATATTTTTACGGTTCAAACAGCGGTCGGAAGGAATGAATTGGTGAAGGTACCATGCTGGAATCTTCCGCTGTCCCTGCTGCTATACCCCCCCCCCCTTCCGTCCATACGCACACGCGTTGAGCAATACGGGACTTATGGTGTTGAACAAAACGACTTCAAATAATTGCATAATTCGTTGAAACCGAACGATTCCAAAGGTCCACCAGATGTACTTACATCCCGAACAGCAACGATTTACCAATTTACAAGAATCCGTCAAAAGTGATGGATCCGAAGACAAATTATAGAGTGCTGTGCGATTCCTTTACTTTCCATGGATGTGTGTCGTAAGATAGCAGATAAAGCAAGAAACGTTAACAGAATAGAAACGGTTAGAATAACTTTGAATAATGCAAATTAAAACACCCATCCTTTCAGAGAGAAATACATCGAACGTTGCGTACCCTTTACAAGTTAAGATGTCATGCCGGTCGATCTTCGTAATGGATACGAACCCGACCTCTGTCTTAAACGCGACGAACTTGCTCGGAAGTTTTTCATTGGTTCTTTTTCTTATTCAAGTCTAAATTAAATGATTTCTTGGTTTTTATTTACCGGGTACTCCTTTTTCTTTTTTTAATGCCATTTCTTGGAATTTACATAAGACGCATTTATTAGTTTGGAGAGCTTTGATTAGTGTTAACTTTTCTGAAGTTGTTATTCAGTTTATCTCGCTACTTTTCTCCATCCCGGTGATTGTATATGCGTTGTATGCAAAACGATTTGTACGACAAACCTATGCACTCGATCCGAAAATCGACGATTATGAGTATGGTTGTTTTGAAAATCATTCTGACCTCAACACCACTAGTGGTCGAGCCCCAATGGTCCTTCTAGATTCGTTATGGTTCAGAGTGCTAAATGTTGTAGACGAACATAGCACGGAGATCCGGGGTGTCGCAGCTAATTCCGGAAACACAAAGGCGCTAATATGCGGTCGTATCGTATCATAGCGTCGACTTTCAGTGGGATGATCCTGTTTCGTTATCGAACGCTCTTATGTCGACAACTTTAAATGATAGTAGTAATTAGGGAAGCGGGTGTGCATTTTGATAAATTGAAAACTCGTTAAAGGTGAACGGAAACTTCGATCGGAAACATAGATATAAACAAAGGCATGGTGGTTTGTATTTGTTTTTTCGTGGATCGAGAGCAATTGAGCGGAAGACATGAATATGCGTATTTAGAATAGGAAGACGGTTTTTAGGGATGAATGTATCGTTGCGTATTGGTTAGGAGAATGGATGCAAGGGGATTTGTTCATTTGTCTTTTTTATGGGAGGAACGGGTTGGGGAGGGATGGGGAGGGTAGAAGGACAAGAAGGGTGGGTAGAAAACATAGTTGTAGGTTGTTTAGTGGTGGTTTCTGGAAGGCCTGTTATTGTTGTCCATCAGCAAAGATGTCAATGTGATAGCTGATATGATTGCGGAACGTAATGTTAGGTTTATGGGAGTTCGATTATAATAACCATGCGTTAACTCGCGCAAAATGAGTTTGCTGTGTTGAGGTATCCTTGTTATATTGCAGTATCCTAAAGCACAACTAATGCTTCGCTGGTCGAAGAGGTTATTTAGAT
>JPKZ01000162.1:7829-17897 GCA_000803305.1 Toxocara canis | reverse complement strand
GGGGGGGGGGAGGGGTGGCGTCTAAACTTGGTAACTCGGGAATGTGGACCCGTGTTTTGTTCACGATTATGTAAGGTCGTTTTTCGGAACTTGGTGTCATGCGAAAGTTCAAAAATTGACTAAAGGGAGCACGGGATATACTCCAGCTTTAATCGTGCGGAGAAATGGAGAGATGGATGCAGTTTTTCTAGTATCATTTTATGGAACTCGTAAAAGCCGTCCCCAATCAGCCGTTGTGAGTATGCAGAGTCATAAGTGACTTGTAGGTGCAATTGTCGCTAAGCGAGGGTAGAAGACAAATGGCAAATTGATGTTTTCAGTGTTGTTTTGTGCTTTTGTGGCCGCACCTATACCACGTTTAGGTTCGATTGGCATTAACGTTCGTTTAGCCTACCGCTGTCTCAGTTTTCTTTGATAGGATGACCTTTGGAGACATTTCAACCGCGCATGACTCCTTTGTAAGTTTGACGATAATGCTCATGCAAAGTTTTAATGGTAGTAGGTTGTTGTGAATGGATTGAATTTTCAGGTTAACGAAGAGGAAGCTGTTTGTATGGATGAGGTTGACTTCGAAACGGTTTGTATTCTGCTTTTGTTTAAATAACTTACTATATCTGATAGATTGAGGTATAACCTAGCGTATATCACGGTGAAGTATGACCTAGTATATATCACGGTTGTAGTAAAAATAAATGAATGGAGAGTTTTTCGTTGATAATTCCTGGGGAAATATACGCGGCCAAAGCGACTTCAGGGGGAGGGGTGAGGGGGGGGAAAAAAAAACTTGTGGCAAAGAGGGGTGTAGGCTATTCAGCTTTAATCAGCTGTGTCGTCAGTTTTAATCAGCTGTGTTATCTGATGACGTCTTGCTGCAGCTAATGACTTTTATCTGGTTTTTATTTCCCCTTCACTTGCGTTTACTGTAGCCGGTTTTCTTTCGTTGAATCCCTCAATCCAAGATATCGGCTGGGAAATGATCATGCTTATTTCGTATATAGTAAGTGCAACGCAACTTTTAGGTCGATTTTTTGAAATCCGAAAGGAACGTGATGCAGCACGCGCGATGATACGATCCCTTTTTGGGCAAAATGGACCTTAAGCTCTTGCCGAGGTGCATGAACGGGTGTTCTACTTCTGAGGAGATTGCAAACGTTTGTATTGGTGTTTCCATGTTTATGTGGTACTCTATAGTATCCTGTAATTCTTCAAGGAAGAGTTTGCTCAAATATTGATAGGGGGTAGGGACGATATTTTGTTCGCCGAATTCAGGAGGAAATAAGGAGGGAGTTATTTGAGGAGGAGGCTATGCCGATTGTGGGGAGGGGGAGGGGGTTTATTCGGGATAGTGTGATGGGGAAATGAATCACGCCATCTTAACACTGTTACAGTCAATTGTGAATGAGTCGTCTCGAGAAGTATACCAAATATGCTCAGAGAGAGACAAAGAGAGAATTCGTTTCAACTTCTGGAAACTTCTAGAAAATATTTAATTTCGTATATAACGTTTTACATATATCGTGAAGAACCTTTATTTGCTAATCGGCCATTTGACCGAATGAGGCATCTCAGAGAAATTTCTTCATGCAGAACCATCGATCACTTCAACAACGTATGTCGATAAGTTTCGCAGACTTTTCTTTGTTTCCATCTTTTGTTTATTTGCGCTTTACATAAACTTATCTACAGGACTGATCAGTTCATTCGAGTTGGTGTTTATTCAAAACCTTCAACTTGTTTCAGCGAATAAGTGTTGTCAGTACATCAACTAAGGGCTTTATACTGAAGCGTATAGAAATTGTAATTTGACCAATTTTTATGAGGTGCTACATGTTCTACATGTGCTACATTTAAGAGGTTCATAATTTATGCAGTAATGGATGCATTAAAAAATTTAAGTGGGTCATTCTACTAGTAGTATTAAACCATTCTACCTCTAGTTCACCTGCAGCATATAAGTCTCACAGAATCCAAAGTGGAACCCTCTTGGGTCGGAGGCAACTTGCTTAATCCGAATGGCAGGGGGGATAGGGAGGGGTTGGGGAGAGGGGGGAATTTTCCTTAGGGCTGCTTGCACTCAATTACTGTGGTACTGAATTGTTATCTTGCAGTACAATACCGGCGGCACCTCGCGAGGAAAATCTTGTTCGAATGTGGATCTCACAAATGAATCGAATGGAGAATTCAGTAACCAACAAAAGGTGAAAATCTTGAATTTCTTCAAAACGGGGCACGCGGCTAAAGAAGTAGTTGCTCAATAAGTTTTCTTGCCTTAAAAAACTGAATATTTGTGTCCGTGACAGTTTTCGCGAAAATAGATGTTCGTGTTACTCTCCGCTCTTCTTCTGCTTCATCGATCATCCTTTGTTAATCAAATTGAATTCGTCTTGCACCGAGGTGTAGGCGACAAGGTTGCTATATATTACTGGGCTCGTGCTTATATTAAGCTGTTTTCGGCAGTGTTCCTTCCAAAGAAAGCAAGAAAACTTTTTATATGTTTACAATATCTTCAGCGATTCGTTGCGATGAGGCTTTGAGCTCCCTCATTCCCCGCCCTCCTCTTCCATTTGTTTGGAATGGAGAACTGTTTGGCATGTCAACCCAGTCGCATCCCCTGCTGATAACCATTTAGTTGCCCGTTTATCAGTGGATTTTTAAAGGTATTTTATTGAAGTCTACATATACCCTTTTGCATTTTATAAATACTTTAAAGTCTCTTGTTCTGCAGCATATTTACAGGTTCTTATTTGAGAATATACGGTAAATTGCAGGTGGGGTCAGGACTGAAACTCTGTGTAAATAGTAATTTTAGTGAAATATTAAAATTCTTCCAGTTCTATACGGGCGATTTCTCCGAAGATGGATTTTCGTCGCAAAACGATCGGAACACCTTTTCGAGCTCAGAGGACGACACTTTTAGCGTCGATAAAGGTCACAGTATGTATACCTCGGATACTGTATGTTTCATTCCGCACTTATTTCCTTTCTATCGTTTTTCATTTGCTGTGACGGTGTTTCATCAGTGAAAATATTTGCAAAAATAATCGCTGGATAATGGTTGTCATGTTCGATTTCCACGCAGAAGGTCACCTACTCGATTCTGCACAGGTCCAGACGTCAAGTCAAGCTTCCAATGGGCATTTTTATCATCGATTACGGGCACTGAATCGGGCTCATGTCTTTATATGCGTTTTGTTTTTTTTTTTTTTCAGGCGAAAGCGAAAAATCAAATGCCACGCATGGGTAGCGTTCAACTGTCATGTGGTGAATATGAGCGTATGTTTGTTTATTTTAAAAAAATATTCTTCATTGAAAAAAAAGCATTGTGTAAAATAACAAATCTATCTCATTATTTAGCATAGGGGGGGAGGGGGGGGGGGGGGGGGGGGGGAGAGAGAGAGAGTTTTCCTTAGGGTTGTTTACACTCGATTACTGTAATACTGAATTGTTATCTTGCAGTGCAATACCGACGGCATTTTGCGAGGAAAATCTTGTTCGAATGTGGATCTCACAAATGAATCGAATGGAGAATTCAGTGACCAGCAAAAGGTGAGCATCTTCATCTCTTGATTTTCTTCAAAACGGGGCACGCGGCTAAAGAAGTAGTTGCTCAATAAGTTTTCTTGCCTTAAAAAACTGAATATTTGTGTCCGTGACAGTTTTCGCGAAAATAGATGTTCGTGTTACTCTCCGCTCTTCTTCTGCTTCATCGATCACCCTTTGTTATTTAAATTGAATTCATCTTGCACCGAGGTGTGGGCGACAAGGTTGCTGTATATTACTGGGCTCATGCTTATATTAAGCTGTTTTCGGCAGTGTTCCTTCCAAAAAAAGCAAGAAAATTTTTTTATACGTTTACAATATCATCAACGATTCGTTGTGATGAGGCTTTGAGCTCCCTCATTCCCCGCAATCCTCTTCCATTTGTTTGGAATGAAGAACTGTTTGGCTTGTCAACCCAGTCGCATCCCCTGCTGATAACCATTTAGTTGCCCGTTTATCAATGAATTTTTAAAGGTATTTTATCTACATATACTCTTTTGCATTTTATAAATACTTTAAAGTCTCCCGTTTTGCAGCATATTTACAGATTCTTATTTGAGAATATACGATAAATTGCAGGTGAGGTCAGGATTGAAGCTCTGTGTAAATAGTAATTCTAGTGTAATATTAAAATTCTTCCAGTCTTGTGCGGGCGATTTCTCCGAAGATGGATTTTCGTCACATAACAATCGGAATACCTTTTCGAGCTCGGAGGACGACACTTTTAGCGTCGACAAAGGTCACAGTATGTATACCTCGAATACTGTATATTTCATTCTGCACTTATTTCCTTTCTATCGTTTTTCATTTGCTGTGAGGGTGTCTCATCTCATCGGTGAAAATATTTTGCAAAAATAATCGCTGGATAATGGTTGTCATGTTTGATTTCCACGCAGAAGGTCACATACTCGATTCTGCACAGGTCCAGACGTTAAGTCAAGCTTCCAGTGGGCATTTTTATCCTCGATTACGGGCACTGAATCGGGCTCGTATCTTTATATGCGTTTTGTTTTTTTGTTTTTTTCAGGTGAACGCGAAACATCAAATGCCACACACGGGTAGCGTTCAACTGTCATTTAGCGAATATGAACGTATGTTTTTTATTTTTTAAAACTATTCTTTATTGAAAAAAAAGCATTGTGTAATATAACAAATCTGCCTCATTATTTACCATATAGATGAGATCTAAAATGATGCATAAGGGAATTTTCAACTCTGATCTGAAGTTTAATCTTTTTGGTCATTATATACACTTTCTCGTAGTGAATAATTCGTAGAGTTTTATGAAATAACCGGGCTTACTCAGTCCTTCCTCGCTGCATCCGAGCGTTACAAACCAGTGTTATTGAGTAGAGATGGTGACGCTCTCTTGGAGGGAGAGGACAGAAGTGTTTATGCATTTTATTAAGATTTCTTCTAGGGGATAAAGAAAGTGGAAGGAAGAGATAAGATTGAGATAAGGCATTGTTGGAAACAACTGAGTTAGGGGAACGATAGGAGTAGGCGAGACAGTAGAGGGGGATAGAGGGTTAGCGAGAAGCAGGGAAAGTGAACGGGAAGGTTTAAACAAATTGTGAATTTTTTGCATCGGTCACACAAGGAGTCGAAACACGACGGCGATTGCTACTTGACACGGTTAAGGCTTGTAGTATTCATAGCGATATAAATTGCTGGAACTAAGTTCTTAGTGTTTGAGATAGCTGTATTCACGTGAGCTGGCAAGGAAGGCTATTTTTCTTTGCTGTACATTCTCTAAGCCTTATAGAAAGTGCTCATATTTGCCATATGGGGATTTTTTTTCTTGGTAATATGAAGCTGTTTTCCAAGTACTGTTTCCTCATTAAGCTATTTTTGAAGTCATTCATTATCGTTTATTCTGTCATCTCGTTTACTGTTGCAAAAGTACGAAGTTGTCATCTTGAAGGGTCGCTGAAAGGTTGTCATCGAAGCGGTCGGAAGGGTCGAACTGATATCTCGAAAAAGAAGACATCGTTCTCGAGTGGGGAATTTACGGATGAATCGAACGAAGAATTCAGCCAGCAACTGAAGGCGCGAAAATAGCATTTCTTAACTTGCTGTTCTCTCAAACGGTTGAAAAAATCCCCAATGGAGTGTGAACAAGCGATTAACAATATGGGCTTTGGCTTTTATGAGAGTTCGATTATAATAACCATGCCTCAACTGGCGCAAAATGACAATTTTGTGGTCGTTTATAAGGGATAACAGCATATTGGTGTTATCATTCTTCTTCTGACCTTCAAATTGAATGAACCAGTTATGGTGTTAATATTCGTGTAAAAACAGTAAGTTCACGAGCATGTAGTTTTGCAACCTGTTGCGTTCGCTGGTCGCAACTGCTTCGACGATTATGGGTATGGTTGTTTTGAAAATCCTTCTGACCTCAACACCACTAGTGGTCGAGCCAAGTAACCGTGCAAGAATTCTCCAGTAGTTCTATCCGTTTATCGATCGGGTTCAACGCAACAGCGAGAGACGAGATTTACTTTCATGCTACAAACCTTTTTGTCCCTGAAATCCGCGCTCCGGGGAGTTTTGTTAAGAAGTTCTCGAGGTTAAAACTTTGTTCGAATGGGAGTGTAGTAAAACAATGGTTTCGCGAACTTGGAGGGCCGACCTCTGCGGCGGTTGTGGATTTCAGCTTTGGTTACGAGTTTCTGGGATGAACAGTAACCCCGTTGGCATTAGTCGAGTGTATCTTCTGAGCAATGTTTTGAAATTCCCGCGTTCGCCTTAAGATCCACTCTTCTTGGCACACGCCCCGTTTGATGGCGCAGTGTAATGAAATGTGGGACGGTCCACACGCATGGAAGAGCATAACAACTGGCAGCGGTTGAGTGTATCCTCCGAGCAACGTTTTGAATTTCCCGCGTTCGCCTCAAGACCCACTCTGCTTAACGGAGGCCTTTTCCCGGGCGCAGTGTAATGGAATGTGGGACATCCATACACATGAAAAAGCAAAACAATTGTAGTTCTCGTTGTATTTTTCGTGTTCTGCAGGGGTTGATTATTTATTATAATGACGATGCGGTTGTTGTTGGCGGAGTGGTTTTATGCGAGAATCGGGGACGGGTTGTCTTGTCGATGTGGGCGGTGTTTTATATTTGGGGTGTCAGTACCCATAAAGCTAATGAACGATCATATAGCTGATAAACGGTATTAATTAGTCTCTATGTGGTCTTAAGCCTCACTGTTGTATATTCCCATTTACTTTCCCTAGTTTTTTTTTCGTTTGAAAATTACTTATTTCTTTCATTTCTTGCTAGGATTACGGAATGCGAACATCGAGCGTTTGCAATCGGCTGGAGAAATTGACAGTCGGCGAGGAGAGTTGTCGTTGATTTGGTGGGAAGGAGAAGGGGTGAAGGAAATCTTATCCATTTGTTAAAAAAATTGTCAAAACAAAATAGTTCTTTGAAGAAATCAATTCCGATCGGTTGTGAACGCTTCTTATGTAGTATGTTTCTGCTTAGCACGTTCAAACTGTCCAAGGTTCGGTTTGATTCTCATAAAATTCATCCTCTGGAACGGTGAGTTTTTGCTTTGGATTCTGAGCGTAGTCGCCATATCTTTCTTTCTGTCATTTTTTTTTTTTTTACAAAATTAAATCTCTTCCATAACTGAATTGGACCGGATGGCGTACCCTGCAAAGTTTCAGCGCTAGTGATGGCACTGTCCTAATATTTGGCTGTTAATTTTTCCTTTTTTTTTCAAACCTTTGTTCGGTTTTCTCCAAAAAGGTTGAACACAAGAAACTGCTGGTCACACACCGCTTCTTAAAGGTTGAGGGAGGTGGAGGGGGGAAGGGGTTGGTAAGGGTAGGGGGTGGCGGTATTGCTCGCTATGAGACTTCTCATTTTAAGTGCCACGATGTTGTTTATTATTTGGTCGTTTAAGGGAGATGGACGTCCGTAGTAGAGCGGTAAGCGGTCGTTGCATTTGATTGCGCACTTATTGTGCGAGCATTCACTTACTTATTTCGGTGGTCTTATCTGCGCTTGTCCTTTCTCTATGCGCTACGTTGTTGCAGTTCGCCTTCTCATCGCATGCTGTGGAGTAGTACCGTTTGACTGGCTTTCTGAGGGATGCGGGACCGTGGAAATAGAGTACTTTCCCCTCTTTAGGTTATCAGGTGCTCGGGAAGAGGGAGGAGGAGAGGGGGAGGGGGAAGGGGAGGTTAGGAGGAAGGGTTTATACGCGTGTTGCATTTTTTTGAAATGAATTATAGTAAAGTGCAGAGCAAGATTATAAGAATGTTGAACCAGATGGGGCGGGCTGTTTTTTTAGCCATGTGTTTCTACGTGTACTTTTCTCATACCCCTCTGTTGGATAGTATAACTAATTCTGAATGTCATCATCAGTGGTGCTCATTTGTTTTTAAAATTCACTTCAACTTTATTCTAGGGTGACTTCAGTATAGCTGATCATGGGTTATGAGGTCTCAAGAGCGTAAAGTATTGTCCAGTACATAAGTTCTTAGTCGATCGACAAACGGTTGGAATTGCTGCATAAAAGCCGTTGTCTCGTACCCTTTACGCTGTCAGTGTGTTATTTTTTGCTTGATTTTCAAAAAAAATATACCGAAGGATCACCCCAAATATTACTGAAAATGACAGTAAAATTTTCTATAGGTATCATGTATACATTTAGATATAGACTAATGTTTCGGCAAGGATCACAGATAAAGCTACCTTATTACTACTTCGGTATCAGGTTCTACTGGAATTTGAAAGTTTTCTCTCCCCCTCCTCCTCCTCCTTCCCCTCCCCCTCCCTCCCTCCCCAAGCAACCTCTGTTTCGATGGGGGTGGGGGAAGAGAAAATAAACGTTACAATTTATGGTATGGAAACCGGAATAGGTATTAAAGTGATATTTTGGTCTAGAAATGCATGCGGTGTCCTGGAAATTTGTTTCCAGTCTTTGGTGTCGCTCGTCTTTTGCTTGTCTGCGACGTTGTTTCATTATATTATCGCTTGCTGGAGTGGAGCTGCTTGCAGCATAAAGCGGCGACCACCATCTCGCCGGAGTTGTCATTGTAGTGGATTGCTCATAAAGGTGACGAGTAATGGCATGGAGTGCCGGTTTGGAGGTCGGCTGCTACTCAGCATCTTGAATCAACTTCAGCTTAGCTGTTTCTTGTGACTGCAATTTCTTCTGTCTTTATTTTCTTCCACTCTAACGAAAATTTATCTGAGTACCGTTCTCAGATTGTGGCGTACTGTATTACCTCTAATAAAACCTCTCTCGACTTCGCCTTCTTAACAATATCAGTAAACTTTGGAAGAGGCTGAAAGTTTCCGTTCGACACGGTCGACTTGTGTCTAGAGTAAGCCTCCCTTCTAGATGTCAGTGAACTTTGTAGCATGCCGGAGGTTTTATTCAGTGTAATATGGTATTTCAGCAGGGTATATCACACTAAGATTAGTTAGGTTCATGTTGAATGTTATATGCATTGAATGTGCAATATGCGTGAAGCGGTTGTTGAGTGACTGTCGGTGATACCGTGTGTATGGATGAGAGGGCTGTAGCCATCGGGATGTTAATAGTTTGCTGTGTTGATGTATCCTTGTTATATTGCAGTATCCTAAAGCACAACTAATGCTTCGCTGGTCGAAGAGGTTATTTAGATAGTGCGAGAAGAGCACAGTTTTTAAGCGGTGAAAACTGGTTTTTAGACAAGATGATTTAGAGAGACGAAGATGATTTAGGTGATAATTTATCTTTTGTCAGTTTGTGTTTTACTGCCTCATTCCTCCCTCCCTTCTCCTTTCCTCCTCTTGAGGTATAACTGAAATTTTTTCTATAAATGAACGGTGTTTTGTTTTTTAAGTGCAGGTTGTCGCAGTTATATTGCGCTGCAGCATTTCACCATTTCTGGAGCGTTCAGAGGTTCCATAAAAAGAGACCTGTGTAGTATAGTACCTCAAGAGATCTGTATACAAAATAACCATAAGTGAATTGAAATATAGTTCATCTCACATGGACGTTGCATCACTTTAGCTCCAGTTAGCTCTCCCCTTGGGTGAACTTTGTTAAAGCTATCTCTTTTATAGCAGTGAGCGATGTTAGCAGATAGGGTGATTTTCTTTTGCATTTTTTTGGGTCACTTGTTGTTCGTTGTTATGATTTTGAGTGTATTGAATTATGTGCAGGCGTTGAATAAACATTGTGAGGTCGAGTTGTTATGGCTATGTTTTGCTGATTCTTAGGGAATTCTCTCATTTTACGGTTTGTAAGTTTCATGATGAAGCAGATGTATGCATGTGATATCGCCTTTCCATCTGTCTCCTTCCTCCACACCTCTTACCACTCCTCACCTTTCATGCTTCTCATAGCTACTATCCCTCTCACACCTCACGCATATCCAGGTGTACTTACCGAGCGCCTCCAATTTGTTGTCATAGCTAAGCTGAGTTATCGGCAGTAAAGTATGGTGCTTTTTGAAGGCGCGTTAAAATTTGGTTTTCTTTTGTCGTCTTGGATGCAGGCCGCGCTGGAAGCTTCATATGA
>JPKZ01000161.1:27468-42176 GCA_000803305.1 Toxocara canis | reverse complement strand
GAGCAACTTTCGTTCACCTATCGGTCGCATCAACTCGGATAAATAAGTATCATCTTTTAATTATGCATTCTATAATTGTCGCTCTGTTTTGAACAAGCTACCGGTGTTAGAAGAGAATCAATACTGAGTCACCTTAGTCTCTCTAACATTATGATGATGATGATGATGATTTATTCGCACAACAAGGTAACGGAAACAAACTGTACACGGCAATAGAGGTAACGACGAATATATCGCCCGGCGGAAGAGCCGTCGGGGAAGAATAATAGAAAAGAACAAAAAAACCATACAGATAAGATAACAGGAAATTGAACTAGATAAGATAACAGAAAAACTGAAAATTCAATATTCAAAGTGGTGAAAAGCCACGGCGTAAAAAGTAACAGCTTGATGAGATGCTACGTATGTACTATAAGTGTAAGCATATGAAGATAAGAAAAGAAGAAAAGAAAAGAAAAAAGAAGGAAAAAAAAGCAAAGTATGTTAACAGAGCACGAGGAAGCATGGAGTGATGTTTAACTCCTTATTCGCGATTCGAAACCGAGTACTTCAGGGTTAAGGGATGTGATGTTATTTTTAAAGATTTGCAAGGATTTCGCTTTTGTGATCTCATCCGGAACGGGATTCCATGCCTCTATTATCCTTTTTGAAAAAAAGTGTTGGAATATGTTGAGTCTGCATCCCTTTATAGTAAGCTTAGAGGAGTTTGCCGAGCAAGTGCGACCGTTAGTGGTGGATATTTCGAAGAATTCATCAAAGGGGAGGTCAATGTTTTCACGAACAATGTTGTAAGCTATATAAAGCTCGGAGTAGAAGCGACGTAGCTGAAGCGTCTGTAAACCTAGAGCATCAACTCTGTCAATGTATGTCGGGCTTCCAAATGATCTAGCATACCGTCTTCTGAATAAACGAAGGGTATAGCGTCTTTGAACAACTTCAGTCAAGTTAAGGTAATGAGTATCCTTACAAGGGTCGGATGGAGACCAGACGGTGGATGCGTACTCGAGTAGAGGACGAACATAGACGGTAAATAATTTTTGTGAGTAGAGATAGATCTCTCGAACAAAATGCACGCAGAATAAGAGAGGCCCTTGCATTTGCTTTTTTTACAATATCGGACATGTGGTCGTGGATTTTGAGGTTGTTGTTGATCGTTACGCCTAAATCCTTGGCTGCGTTGGAAACTAAAAGTGCAGAGCCGTTAACGAGAAGGGGATTTTCAGGGTTGGTTTGCCCAAATCGGATGAGATTTGTTTTGTCCGGAGCCAGAGGAAGGGACCATTTACGTGACCAGTCAACAATACTGTTAAAGATGATTTGCAGATTGTTGGTGGTGGTGAAAACTTTCGCGTCATCTGCAAAGAGGAAACATTTGGAGTTTGGTGGGAGACAATTGGGTAGATCATTAATAAAGATGAGAAAGAGGAGGGGTCCCAGCACGGATCCTTGGGGAACTCCACTAATGACATTTTCAAAATCATACAGAGATTCTCAACACGTACAAACTGGGAGCGACCGGAGAGGAAATCTCGAATCCAGTGAAACAAGGAACCCCTAATTCCACAGGACGTTAGTTTGAAGAACAACTTTGGCAAAGAAACTGAGTCAAACGCTTTTCTGAAATCAAAATAAATGCAATCGATGCAGCCGCCCTGGTCGACGTGGGAGAGCCAATTCTGCAGAGTTCTAAGGAGAACAGCTGTAGTAGATCTATCGTTGAGGAAACCGTATTGGAGTGGAGAGAATAAATGGTTGACACTGAAATACTCTTTAAGGCGGTATGCAATTAATTTTTCCATCACTTTGGATAGTGCACAAGTAAGGGATATGGGTCTGTAATTTTGGGGTTTCATTTTCGATCCTTTTTTATGGATAGGTCGGATGATCGCTTTTTTCCAAAATGCAGGAACTGAGCCAGTAGGGAGAGATCGACAAAATAAGTGACAAAGTGGAGCTGAAATGGTTTCAGCGGTTTTATTGAGGAATATATAGGGGATGCCGTCAGGAGAGGTGCTGTTATGACAAGGAAGAGATTTCAGCTGTTTAAATATATCAGTAGCGGTGATACTGACGTAATCTAGAAAGATAGTATTGGGGACTGCGAGAGTCATGTCCTGATGTACACCGTTGTTGTCCCCAGAGTATACGGACATGAAAAAGTCCTGGAAAAGACGTGCGCGAGCTCCATCTTCAGTCACAACATTGTTGGATCGGTCTAGGAGTGGTCCAATGTCATCGCTTAGATTAAGCTTTCCGTTAGCATAGCGATAGAACTTTTTAATGTTGGCTTGTCTGGCTAAGCGATTTTCATAGTGAACGTTGAAGCGAAATAAGGTTATCTTGAGTTTTCGGCTGAACTTTTCGTAACGTTGGCTCCCGATTAAATTTCTTCGTCCCCAGCAACGTCTAACGGCATTGGCGAGGGTAATGATTCGTTGTGTGTAACGACTACGGCGATAAACAACGCTATAGGGAATAGTCTGATGGATTATAACCTTAACGATGTCCACAAAGACTTTGTAGCAGTCGTCTACAGAAGGGCAAGTGGGGAATATATTACACCAATTTGTTGATGCAGTAATCCCGTTGGCAGCGAGGTAATCGCCCTTAAGGAAATTTTGGCGTCTATTGAACGACGACCTGTTTTGTTTGAGGGGTGCGGATACGTCAAAGAAAACCGCGCAGTGATCCGATGTGCAAAAGGGATCTCCGACAAGACAACTGACAGCCGTTTCATTTTTGGAAGTCAATACTAAATCTAAAATGTTATTACTGCTAGTGCTAATTCTAGTAGGCTCAGAAACGTGTTGGCAAAAGTTGTTATTAATGATCCAGTCGACAAAGTGTTTATGGTTGCCAACAGAATTAAACGAAAGGTTAGACCAGTCGATATCAGGATAAATGAAGTCCCCCACTGCAACCATTTCGTTGTTTGGGGAAGTAAATGAGTCGAGATAAGCTGCGAGTAATTCATTATCCTGTACAGGTGAAAGAGGAGACCGGTAGATGCATATGAGTGAGAGCTTCCGAAGATTAGAAATTAAGGAGACAGCCAGGGCTTGAGTGTGGCTGGAGAAGGACACTGAGCTTACTAGAGATGAATGAAGGTCCTTGCTAATTAGCACGGTTACTCCGCCACCATGGCTGTGTCTTGAGCTAATGCGGTAGGATCAATAAACAGAGAAAGAATTATTTGGAGACAGCTCAACATCTAGGCAGTTATCTGGATTAATCTATGATTCTGTTATACACACTATTTTAAGCTTGTAGCGATCAACGAGGAAGGCGAGGTCATGGAGTTTTTTTCTTATTGAGCGAGCATTTTTTTCTTGTTGAGCGAGCATTTATTATCATTGTTGGTGACTTCAACATCCCCCTTTCCCGAACTAGGAGTTATAATGTCGATATGTTGACCGACTTTCTTGCAGAATGTGGTCTTGTTAGCCTGATTTATGAGCCTACCCGCGAAAACAGTTTGCTGGATTTGCTACTCAGCACAGACGCTGCTTTAATAAACAATCCTCGTGTAACCCCGAACTTTGGAACGAGTGATCACTGTGGTATTAGCTTTGAAGTTACTGGGTCCTCTCGATCAGTTGTAGCAGACCTCCATCGTAACTACAATCATTGTGATTGGGCACAGATCAATGATTATTTGTTGGGATACGACTGGGATTTTGAGTTTGGTTCATGTTGCAGCTTAGAAGATATGTATGCTGTATTTTTAGACTTGTTGAATCGTGTTATTGATAGATTTGTCCCTCTACGGAAAAATAAGGCGCTTACTGCCCGAATGCCTTCTTATCTTCAGCGAATAGCTTCGAAGCGATATTTCCTGTGGAAGGATAGGCGAAAAGCGCATAAAATGACCGCATTTCGAAAATGCTCCAAAGATTACCGCAAGGCATGCAAAAAGTGGGCGAGGAATCGTGAAAAACGCCTTATTTTTTCTAAAAACCGTGATGCGTTCTTTAAATACATGAACAACAAAATCAGGTCACATTACTGCATTGGATCCATCACTACTGACGACGGTCGTCACCTCTCTGATGATTATGCAAAGTCGGAACAATTCGCCTCATTCTTCGAGCAGGTTTTTAAAACAGATAACGGCATTCTTCCGTCCTTCCACGTGAATATGCAGCATCATCTGGGTGCCATCAGCATAGATTCAGACATAGTCAGAGAGGCTATTTCTGAGCTTAATGATAAGGTATCGCTAACACCAGAGGGTATACCTTCGCGATTTATCAAGAAAACTGCGACAGGCCTTTGTTACCCCTTATGTATTCTATTCAAACATAGTATTGCACTGGGCATCGTTCCGAATGCTTGGAAAACTGCGATAGTAATACCGTTACCGAAAAAGCCCCCCCTAAACCGCGTTTCCAACTACCGTCCCATTAGTCTTACCTCATCATTTTGCAAGGTGCTTGAAATTGTTTTAAGAAAATCAATACTGAGTCACCTTAGTCTGTCTAACATTATCAGCGATAACCAGCATGGTTTTCTGAAAGGAAAATCTACGCTCACGCAGCTGTTAACATCCTGCTGCGACTGGTATGCTGGTCTCAATAACGGTTTCCAAACAGATGTGGTCTATATTGACTTCGCCAAGGCGTTTGACTCGGTGACCCATCCAAAGCTACTGCTGAAGTTGAAGGCCTATGGAATAGGTGGCAGTGTCTTAACTTGGTTAAAAAACTTTTTATGTGGACGCAGTTTTAGAGTGAAAGTCGGGAATGCCTTGTCTTCTTCTCATTTTGTGCTCAGTGGGGTGCCTCAAGGTAGCATTCTAGGGCCTCTATTATTTTTGCTTTATGTCAATGATCTTCCAAAGAGCTTGCTAAGTTGCTGTAAGCTCTATGCTGATGATGTGAAGATATACAGACCTATTACAGATCCCCAGTTCGATTACAATGTGCTACGTCAGGACATGATTTCACTGGAACAGTGGTCACAGCTATGGCAACTTGATATATCCCCTGAGAAATGTTTTGTCCTGCATTTAAATTTCTCGACTGAATGCCCTCTACATTTATGTGGTTTCGATCTTCCTGCAAAGGAAGTGATGAGGGATCTAGGTGTTTATGTGAGTTCCGACCTTAATTGGCATAATCACTGTGTTGAAGTTTCGCGGAGGTCTGCTCAAGTAGCGAACTACATTCTGCGCGCTGTGCAATACAGTAGCGTTGAAAGTTATCGGAAAGCCTTCGTTGCTTACTGTCGCCCCATCTTAGAATACTGTACTCAGGTCTGGTCCCCGTCTGTGAAAAGGGATATCGAAATGATCGAAAGAGTCCAACGACGATTTACTAAGATGGCTTTTAGGAAAGCTTTTCGTGGACCGTTCCAGCCCAATTATGAGCAGCGACTTCGCATTTTTGATTTGAAACCTCTATGGTATCGAAGAACCCAGTTCGATCTACATTTATGTTTTAAGATTGTTAAAGGTTTTTCAGGAATTCCGTTCATGAGCATTTTTTCTTTTACAAAGTTTGCATCACGCTCGAGGTTTCTTCACCCTCTGCAAATCGAAAGGAAGACAACGAGTCGAACTGATGTGCCCAACTCTTTTGCTTTTCGTGTTGTACCTATCTAGAACTCCTTGCCATAATGTCGTTATGTCTGGTAATTTGTCTTGTTTTAGGCGACGCTTGCAGCAGTGTGATCTATCGACAATACCTGCTGCTTGCTGGCTGTAATTCATTATCGAATGTTATTATGCGTTCCCACATGTCCATTGCTTATGATCTCTTGTTCTTCTTACTCTCATCAATGTCTATGGATATTTAAACGCATGGTTAATTGCAGTGTTTATACTTATGAATATATTGTAGCTTTCGTGTATACTTTTTTCTGGATGCGTTGTTACATGCTTTCTTTATTGTAAATAAGAATTCTCTCTCTCTCTCATTTGGTCGTGACCCGAACCTAATTTCCCTATTGAATTGTATGTAAATACGATTAATCCGTTCCAGAACCTTACAAACTGTACATGATAGTTTTCTCAAGATTTTTAAGTAATTAATTATGCCACAGAACTCACAGTGTAGTATTAAACTAAATGCAAAATCATCCAATAACACTGAGAAAATCTTCAAAAATGGAGAAAACTAACTGCCGCGTCAACGTTTAGAATCGTTCAACGAGATGATTGAAGCACTTCCATGGTATAATTAACAAACTTTTTCAATGGAATGGTTGTTTAATTTTTTAATGATACATATACATAGCACATAAAAACAAAAGCGTAAATTTGTTTATATTTTAATCAATAAATCACTAGCACGTTTGCCACGCCAATCGATTGATTCAGAGTGAGAGGGAGAGAGAATTCGTATGTTTCTATTAAAAGTAAGTTGACAGTAATAATACTTTTTAAAGATATTTTTAACGAGAAAAATAGTTGATTATACCACAGAATCCGACGTTTACAAAAAAAAGAATGGCACAGATGCGGGAATCGGCTACGGCCGTGTTTGATCGCTACCCGAGCATGTCTTCGTGACCAGATTCAAAAACTTCGTGCATTTTTTGGTCGCAACCGATTTGGACATGGTCTGAAGCGTTCGTGACCTAAGGTTCTACTGTACTGCTCACATCTATTAGAAAATCGTATAAAAATCGTTCGTTTTCAAATGAGCAAAACAGCTGAGCGGTTGACATTAGGTGTTTACGCCTAACGACAGATTATTTTGTGCAAGTGTGGCACGTTTGCTTCAGGATGAAGCGCATAATGCGCGTACGTGTCGCATGTCTATGTACGTATGTGGTGTATGTCTACGTCCGCACGTGTGTCTACGTGCGTACGTGGTACGCGATTGTGCGTACATGGTGTATGTCTATGTGCACACGAGTATGTCTATGTGCGCACTTGGTATGTCTGCGTGTATGCGTGGTGTCCGAGACCCCGCGCATGCGGAGGATCGGTGATACCTTGGAGAACCCTCCCATGCAACGCTTCCTTTGCGTTGTTTACATAACTCTGCATAATCACATGCGACGGATACGCGCATTTTTTTGCATTACCCAAGCGAAGAGGTCGGTATGCATATTTAGTTCATCTTTGTCGATACTGGGTGCGTATTTCATGTTCAAGAAACAGTTCGAACACAATATGTGTTTACCATACAACACATGCTCGTTTATTCGTAATGAATTCCCGGTCCACTGTTTTCATACGAATTTGTGAAGAGACCATGATTTGCGGTTTCCATACAGGTCCACAAGTTGGTAAGTCGAACTTATCAAAAATGGAGTCAGCAATGGGTTATCCCCAGATGACTTCTGTGAGAATCGGAACCGCAGCTCATCCCGGTCCTCATCACCAAGAAGGCCTTGCCTCTGCTCGTCCTACGATAAAACTTGGCTTTGTCTTCAGGCTTCGAAAAATCCGGCTGCAACTCCGCCTTCCCCCGACAATGTGTTCCCGACCACGACTCCATGGGTGACTTCGGCTCTAGCTGCGATCTTGATGACGACAAGGTTGCAGCTCCATGCTCCAAGAGTGGCTCCGCTCCGGAGCCATTATCATTCACAGAAAATCAATTACGACACGGGTGTCTCCGAGGATTGCTGTTCATCATTTCCCAAAGGAGCACAGAAAAGTCCCGGAGCCTTTAAATCACTAATGGAGAAAAGTAGAACAATCAGTAAGCGCATAACAATTTATTCTGCAATGCACAAGGTCGCTTAGCTTACAAATTGAGCGGAATATCGTTTATGACATTACGATCATCTCCAAATATTACAGCAACACATATATACAACACACATCACCACTGCGCACAGTTTCTGAACTCAACTGAACCGAAGTAAGATAAATCGTTCCCTCCCTCCCCCCTTTCTCAAAGTGCTAGCTGCGTCAGTCTGTTCACTCCAGACATATAAACCAGCCACAAAAAATGCAGTCCGTTTATGTTCTTTCATTTATCTTCCTAACCGTGTTCTTGAGCACAAGGTTAGCCTCTAAAGGCGGGCTCCGAGGCGCTCGCAGAGTACATATATCCGCTGTCGATCTTTTCAACCAAGAAAGACTCCTGAGCAGTGCATCCAATGATAAGTTGGGTCACTGTGTCGTAAATCTCAATGAAGAATCCACTCCTCCAATCTCAATGAAGAATCCACTCCCCCAGTCCACTCCTCCGAGAAGAGGTGAGGTTTGGAAATGAAGCTGAACTGCCACCACAGTGCTAGGTGTCGTTTTACCATGAATGGGTACAAGTTCAAACTCCTGCACGTGATCAAAGAAAAAACCTTTACACGCAAATGGGAACGGGCGGAAGCGAAACACCTTTAAGTCCCATGCATACATCACCAACGCTAACACATTCGAATAAGCAACCGTGTAATACTCGACCACGACGTCAGCAGACTGTCACCTATTCACAGGGTGTCGATTGCGGAAACCCTTGTTCCATCTGCACCATCCTTCCCTCCACCCTACCAAGAACTGGGTTTCACACGCAAAAAAAAGACGCAACAAACGACAATTCATACCTACTTTCGGTGTCAAATGACAATGCATACATGGATGACTTCGATGCAATTTAGCTGCCAGCCATCGGCGGATTCACGGATTTGTCATAACGTGTGCATATCGGTGCTTTCCGGTAAAGCACAGAATGCTTAGCTGCTCAAACACAAGCGCAATCCAACTTGGCACGCAACCACAAAAGCTGCACCTTCCAGGAACATAGTGCTCTCATCGCGCGACGAAAACAGCAACTCCATCGGGAAACAAAACAAAGCAGACTACTTCATTGTCTTCCGCTCCCACTCCAAAAAAAAACAACTCATGACGCCGCCAAAATACTGTTTTCACAAAACCATCCGTTCCGCAGGAGTGAAAACGACCCTTCGTTCACCCAAATAGGTTCTTCTTACGCCTACGAGCTGAAGTTTTTGCAAAATACTCCAATCCGCTCTCTTTGCTTGATTTACAAATGCTTTTCTCCTTATGATTAATAAAATATCCGAGAACACATGAACTGGACAGCAGACCTATGTGTAGCCGCGATCTTACTCTTCCTCCCATCGAGAAGTTTTTAAAAATGAGACTGAATACAAAAATTTCATCTTTCGCCACTAGTGAGGTGGAAGGAAATACTTTATGAAAAGAAACTCCTCCCAACAAAATTGTCCCAACATGTCAAATGAAATCCCTTCCACACCTCAAATGATCTGAATCATTTCCACTCATCCAGTTCTTGATTTGCAGGTCCACTTACAATAACTCACACTGCAACTTTACGGCATCAAACACGGCTTCCTTTAACCCCCCTCAGCGATAAGCATCACTTTAGAGGTTCGCAGAGTAATGCTGGCACAACACAGTAGTCCGGTTCTAAGATCACACATAATGGAAAGCTGCAGATGTGCTTCAACTGTTTCCAGAAACCTGTGTCCCATTATTCCGATACCTGAATAAAATGCAAAATATGCATAACTCACGCGGCCTATTTGATTAGGGATATGAGCTCATTTCCGCTTAATTAACCAATATTCCACCCTGAATATAACATCAAAAAGGACATTTTGCGCATATGAAAGGCTCTCATTTCAAGTTCGTTTTTTATCTGCCGTCTCCTGCAAATCTGTTAAACGCCAGACTGTATCAAATGGACCCTAAACAATTATTCGATCGTTCCTCATGCGATCATATGCAATCTCTTTACGAGCCGGTGTTTACCACACTTTCTGGCAGCGAAATATGACAATCAAAACAGTCAAGCAGGAGAAAAAGGTCTGCATGGACCTACAGCAGTGATGCTATGAACAACTGCGGAAAAAGCGAACAGTCCTTAAAACAGTACTCTCGTTGCCATGTTGTGCTCTGATTGATTATCACCGCATAAATGTAGGCATTGCACTTATGAAATGAGGTAGCATACGCTCTTCTATGCACATATCTGAACATAACGAAAGCCTACTCGCAGTGAGAATAAGATCGTAAACGATCACTCTCAAAACAGAGTGAACAGGGCTATCTGAAAACTCTCTGCTGATGTCATTCCAAATTAGCACAAATTATGCCGTACAAACAAAATGACAATAATGGCAAATACCACAGCGACAGAGGAAGACGAGTGGAAAACGAAATTACGAAAAACGACTGAGATTCTATACAAAAAAGGAAAATATGCAAAAGCGAAAGGCAGACAGGAACGAACAATTATCGATGGTAATAGCACCAACACTCAAATCGATTGAGCCTCTGAGATGATCGAGCAAACCGATCGTGCACTTCATAAAGTAGGCAAATGCTAGGCGAATGCATGAACACCGCCTAAAACTCTACTTCAACACAGCACTATTTATTTGCATATGCCGTTAACTTTATACTCGCGCCGAATATTTGAGCAACATCATGAAGTCGAAACGAAAGGTGCAAAGGACGAAGTAGGCGAGCAGAACAGTGCCAACAAAAAAGTAATACAAATATTGCTGAAACACGCCAGTCCTGCATAAGCGCACTTCGTCGGGGCAAATTCCAACTGGAAGCGCGTTTCACTATTTCATTGCAACCACGTAAACATTCTATGCGAGGACTCTCAAGTACAGTTGGATTCAATGAGAAAACAACATCTGAATTTCTAAATGCCTAGAATGTTTTTTTTGCGTTACATTTTTTTGGCACTAAAAGCAGCGATCGGTGCAAAAGCACAACGCCAATTCACGACAACTTTTTGCTCACACCATCTAATGCCTGAGAAAATCGCAAAAACCATATGCCTGCTCAGATGCCATCAGCTCAACTGCATTCGTCTCTGCATCCGAAGATGATCAATCGCATCCGTCTCTCACACAGATGTCACGAAATTAGCAGTTCAGCGCCGAAGCGGAACATGATCACGATCGAGAACATGTTTTCCATGAAGGATGGGGGATAAACAGTCATCCGAGAGGCCGTTGTTAAACGGACACTAGGAAGAAGTGACTGTACGCCGTACGCGTCCAGCGAGGAGGTCAGCAAGATGCATTCTTGTCGTTGAACGAGTACAGATAGTCGATTACTGCTCGGTAGCAAAATTCGTACTGTTCCTGCAAGCAGTCCATACCACACCATATCCATACATAATTTCTGCACACTGCGCTCAGACACCATAAAAGTACGTATCTGAATACACTCAACGTTCGAGTTCCGTGCTTACTTCTTGCGAAAAAAAGTCGACGTAAATGGATTAGACTGAGAATTTATCAATACATTTTTCCTCCTCCACTCCTCTTTCTATTCTCTTACCATTTTTTTTTCTGTGGCTTGCGCATTCCCACCGAAAACTGACTGCATATTTGGCACACCCTACAAGTGCTGCTGCTGGAACAGCGTGTTTACATACGTCAAACGTTCTTCTAGTAGCTCGTTTCCCGCTTCAGTGCAAACGCCCAGTGGTTGCCGCAGCGATGCGCATGTCATCAAACCAACGTTTCCTAAACGAAGATCGCAAACAAAAGCTTCTGCACAGTGCGGTTTCATGCGCTATGCAGTACATATGAAAGTCAAAACCTATGCTGCACCACATGTGTGTCACTGTTACATGGTTGGCGCTGTATTTCGCAATGAACTTTCACAAACGTTTTAAACAAATTGATCAATAACGAACACTGCGGCATAATAAAAAACCATCGCCATCAAGTTATCGGTATCAGGTTTTCAACAAACAAGCAAAACCTAATTTATGGAATCCGTCATAAACATTCGAAGATGATTCCTATACAACTTATGCGGTAAAGTTGGAATCCTTGAGTAATTCGCCGCTCCCGTCTGCGAAATTCAAGTCTGTGAAGCCCCTTCTTCGACTTTTCCCCCTTCTCCTGGGGCAACAGAACATCCTCTTTACTTCGAAGACGGCATACTTTGCACTTCTTCGACGTTGAATATGTCCATACACGTCGATTTGCAGTTGACACTGACAAACAATATTTCGTTCGCACTTGCCATGCGTGTCAACCAACATGCAGAAAAGTGGCGATCAAGCCTCTGCTTTGCATTCGACTAGCTGAGGACTGGTTGCAAAGCCTGCTTATTTATTTCATCACAAACAGTCGACTTCTGCACCAATGTTTTTTTAAATGATTGAGTTCGCAAGCCTAAGTCAGAGTTAGAATGTCGACCTCTGCTTCTCGGTAATAGTGCGAACATTTTTAGTCAACAACCGCCGATGAAAGCATCTTGAGGAAGAATTCGCTGAAGCGCTATGAGTAAATTTGATAGCATAGAGCAGCAGCGACAGATAAGCAAATTGAAAAAAACAACAAACCAATTTTGTAAACATGTGTGGTCGGTTCTGCTGTAGACTTCGAACCGTCTGGAAGACGTCAATGCGGTGCTCGGCTTTCAGCCTTTCGAGCAGCAAAGAAACACAACATAAAACGCCCGTCTCCGATGACCCATCTCTTCAACAACAACCATTACTTCATACAGTACGACATTTCAAGTAAACCACACTACGCAATCAATCACGATTATTTTGTCGGAAACATCGCGACTCGTTCTCTTTTGTCGAATTCCTTGCGTATTAAGTCTTTTGGCCCCTTGGACATATGGGAGAGGAGGGAAGGAGAAATCTTAGGACAACCTTTAAGTCATGATGGCCACAAGCGTCAATCTTTGGAATGCCTCGGTCAATTCCAATCGAACTAGCCTATCTGCTGCTATAACCGAGCTGCCTATCGCTTGCTATCGATGCAGCCAGAACAACTAATAAACCTCAAGCTGACCAAAGCACTATAATCATACGTGGGTTGCAACAGTAAGCCGAGATTCACAGATCAACGCGACAAAATTCTGAAACGAATACGCACTTTTTCCTGAACTCAACAGCAGATTCAACAATAGTGGACACTGGGAACTGAACGCTAGCGAAGTAAGCCAAAAAAGTTTAGACAAGGCGGACAAAGCCAGCCGAAGATATTATTATACAGAACCAAACAAAAAACTCTTGAGGGAACGAAACCCTGAAGGAAGGCCACCACTCTTGTGACTCTCCTTGGCAGCGATCACGCACGAAGTGTCACACAAGGATACTAAAACCTTGTGCAAACTCCCCTCCAATTGGAGAGTCTGTCTGCGCCCACTTCCAAATAGACAGCGTGGCATGCTGCTGAATCAAAGTCCCTGCGCATTCCCTTTTAGCCAAAAACATTGGTAAGAAATTAATTTAGTGTATGTTTATTCAAAGGGAAAGTGCGTATTTCTTTCTTCTCTCTTTCTGCACTACTTTTTTCCCCGATGGCTTGCCTATTTCCTCCGAAACTCGGCCCCACATCATATGCTAAACAGGGGGAGCTAGCAGGGAGGCTACTTGTACCTATGCCTCCCTTATCAACAGCCATTTTTTGCATTCCAAGGTGAAATTGTTCCCACAATTTGAAACCGAAAGTAGGATAAGGACAGCATGCCGGCAAGACTGGCACTTCACTCGCAGGCTCTTTCTTTCTCATCGCTTCGCGCGGAAACACTAAATGACTGCCCCAGATATAAAAGTAGATTAATATAACTTTGTTGGAGCATCTGCTGCGTGAATATAGTCCAAATTTGTAATAAAGCAATCATCAGTACACAATTTCTGCGAAACACTCCACTATCAACCACCGACACATTATCTGTGCTGCACAGAAACTTATTAGTCAATAACATGGCATCCGCATGGTAATACACCTTATCAGCACTACGTTCGTACTGCGACTAATGCACCTATAGAATTGACAAATCGTAACCCACGTGAAAATTTTTGAATGGCTAAAATTCTAAGGAGATCATTATGCTCGAAATAGCCACATAATTATGTTTATGAGCAGCCTCGGTAAGATTTCACTAATTTTGATCAAGCTCAACATTTGGATCTAAAAACTGCCCCTCACGTTTTGCAGTCAGCCAAAACTATCTGTTCATTCTCCGATTTATACGCTACTCCACTCTGCTGGCACAATCTGTACTAGCCACAGCGTAGACAATTATCATACGCAGTACCGAACGCAGCGCGTACCTAGAATGAAGAACGATGGGTCCAGCCTCCTGATGGTCACTCTGGAGCGACAGCACTCGACTTATCAAATCAATGAGAGAGTCGGTAGAAGCTGGAACAGCGTTTCCGGTTGGCCAACATAAATAATCGAACTGCATCACCTCTCGATACATCTTCTCCTGCAAACATACAACCTAACAGCTCAAACTCTGCTACACTGTTGAGCGATCATGGTGTCAAATGGCACTGTGCGACTTAACATTTGAACTTCGGTATCCTATTGTGAAGATTTCATTCTTTTAGAGGAAAGTTCACATTTCAGAATGCAAAGAGTACCGTAAGAATGCACCTGTTCGGTTATGTATTAACAATGTTCTTTTGATGCATTCTATAAAGAGCACATCTTGGGCACAGTGCAAGTATTAGCACAACGGAATTCTATAGAAAGCTATGGAAGTTACTATTTGCATAATAAATACTAACTCCCCTGAACAAGCAACACATAACGTGGTGTATCCTACTCCATCTCCATCTGCATGGAACGCGGACCACGGCCACTAAAATTAGAATCGCATGCTGACTACCACAATCAGCACAAGTGCGCATAATTCCATGAAGCTGACAGTCTTTTCTGTCCTCAGCAACATTCCCAAAAACAACGAATACTCCGAATTTTCAGCGAACAAAACAAATAGCATTTGGTTTTGAGTAATCTGTTGAGTCCTTCCCCCCCCCCCC
>JPKZ01000161.1:0-23714 GCA_000803305.1 Toxocara canis | reverse complement strand
CCCCCCTTCCCTCTGTTCCCTCCTACGGCTGAGCACTTCGTCAAATATCTAAACCCGGCCCATCCTCAAAATTTTGTCCCCGCTTCGGATAAGCCGGTCGAAAGAAAACTGGATCATGAAATTCAGTTAGTCCCATCCTCCTTCTTCCCCCTCCGTCGAGCTCAAAAATGCTACTTTAAATACAACGACTCATGACAATTGTGCCAAGCTGGCGCCCCAGATTTGCCTCAGAACAAAAAAGTGTATAACATACCTTAACAAGTGACGCATTGATGTAGGTAGTGTCTGTGAGGCTACCGACCACAATGGATAATATGACGCGACACTGATCGTAGGGGACAGCGTTGTCGAAGCGATTCTTCGACACATTCTCCTGTTTATGCGCGAACTCGCAAGTGCGGCTAACATCAAGAGATCGCTCCAGACGCTACATTATCACTCTCATCAATAATCACATTATCCACAGTCTTGGCAAAATTAACTTTATTGCCTCAAAATTTGCAAAAAAATCGACTAGCAATCTGATAATGCCATTTTTAAAGGGGAAAATCTTCAAAAAGACCGAACAACCTGACACAAAAGCGGTGCATCCACTTCCTTTGTGCTGAACTTCAAACAAATAGTCATGGAAAGTCGGCATACAAGAACGGTATGAAAAAAAAAACCTCAAGTCCCAACTAAAAATTGGGGCGGTATCCGAGCGCTGCCCACAGTCCACTTCAAAAAAAAAGATCGAAAAAAATTCAGCGACAACAGCTGAAGGCTGCCTCAAGTTTTTCTGAGGGATTCGCAGCCACAAATAGTACCCGCAAAACACTCAAAAACACTTTCGTGTGATCATTTCCGGTTGCCAGATTTCATTTTTCGAAAACCCACGACAGGTTCTCGCTGCCGAAAGCGGCTACTAGCACCGACGCATAGGTCTCTGGATATCAATACCTTCTAACAGCATTTGCGGGATGGCTTCCGGTCACGCAAAGCAGCCTTCGGCACTCATTCGTCAGCCTTCACCTAACAAGATCGGCAGCTGGCACTGTACGGCGGTTTCCAGCTACGAAAATGATCTCCCTTCGATAGTCAAAAAAGTCTTTGGAAGGATTTGGTGAAGATGGCGATAATCCTTATTCAGCGCAGCATCACAGCAGATAAAAGGAGAGCATCAGTGGATGTTGTAAAGGCATTAATTGCCGGCCGGTAAACTATAAAAGCACCCCTTTGGGCTGCACTCCCTCTTACTCAAAAATTTTCGCCTTGCTTCAACCATGTCATTTTCGATACTTATACCACCTTAAAAGTTTTCAGCTCCTCTCCTTGCTCGTCAGAAAGTACCACATTTTGATGGCCTCGCTCGCCTTGATAGATTTTTCTGGTTCACTCGCACTACTTCAAAAATTTCCGACTCACTCCGCTCGCTCAGTTACAGAAAGTATTGCTGCTTTGCTCCCAAATGCTGAGAATTCTTGATCCGCTTTAGTTGTCGCAATACACAGCTCTTTTGCATGCCGGCTGACTCTAAAAGAAAATTTCTCGATCCGCTCCATTTAAGCTAAAAAATAATTTCGTGTTTCACTTTGCTTATACCACTTAAGATTTCGATATTTATTGCACGTTTCTGGGTTCACTGTTTTCTACTCGCCCCATTCGCTTTTCTTCGAAAAAAAAATTCTTGGCTGCGTCACGAAACTGGAAAAATGTGCCCTAAATCAGCACTTCCCTATATTTTTCTCAACACCTCCAGCAGACAGAAAATCAGCAGGAAAAATGCAAAATATCTTCCCTAAATAGACCTCTCTGAAGAAAATCTTCAATACGTGTAATAGGCGCATTTGGTGCGCTTTGCTGAGAAACACCTAAATATACTGTTGTTCCTTATTTGGTGTCTTTTTGCAACCTTTGTTTTATAAATGGTAGCATTTCTAATTTTTTGGCTGATGAAAGTCGAAAACTCGAATGGAGAAGGAGAGACAATGTGATGAGATGGAATGCCATCATTTCCCAGTCAAAAAAAAAAGAAAGTGAGTGGATCGCTGCTAAACCAGAAGCGCACAGTCGGTGAGTGGGCTCCCCATTCTAATAAGCAGCGCTCCCAGCATTATTTTCACAACCACCCCTACAATTAGTACGGCTGTCTCCCAATGGAGAGTACTCATACCACTTTCCCGCAACATCGGTTCCTGTTATGCGTCGAAGAAAGAAAGAAAGGAAACAGAAAAGACTGACCGCTACAGATACGACCGATAAAGAACCAAGGTAGGAAACTTCTTTAAAGAAGTAGAAGGCATACCCTGAACTCAAGTTCCATTCCATTAACACCTTTGTCAACGAAGAGATCGCCGTTCGCTCGGGCTACTTTGGGTGTAGACCTGAGCACAGCTGCTGCGATTGCAGAGATATTGCTGGAACTGTTGTTCGAAGGATGCCGTTCGCGATGATGCTCCTTCAGCGAGCGGTAGTGCTCGTCAATCTGATCGACCTCTATATCCGTCTCACCGAACATGTACCACTCGGCCAATGCCTTGTAGATAAACACGTACTGTTCCTATAATAAAGCTCACAACTTCTGCTTTCCAAACGCCTTTTCAAATAAAATCCCCTCTACCTCATTACAAACTCCTCGTTTCCCGATGTCGCGACATTTTGAACGCAACCTTCACAGAATCCCGCCTTCCTTACCTCAACCTTTGATTCGAACCACTTTTAAGAGTGGGCCTCGAATATCTGCTCAATCGGGATAATAAACTGAACTCTATCAAAGAAGACGCAAGCGCTGCCGCTGCTGACCGCAAAAATGTTGAAGCTTCACGAAATGCTCTCGCTTTCGAACTGGTAAGGTTGTGAAGAAATCTCATCAAGAAGTGTGTGTTAGCTCGAACCACAGCAATCAAAAATTTGCTGCGTCTTAGCCGAAGATCGATCGTACAGTGATCAAGTGCGCTTCGTTGCTTGACGGGTGACCGGCTCGATCTCTATAGTGGGTGGTTTGCAGTTCGACAAAAGATGTTTTATTTGCACGGAGTAGTGCCTGGCAATGTATTCACTTGCAGCGCTAACCACGTTCGGAGTGTCGGTGAAGCCTATTTTCTGCATAAGCATTACAGATCTGCATAATAAAAAACGCAGTTAACAAAAACATGGGAAAAAAAACGCCACGGCGAATGATACGTGCAAAAAGGTCTATATGTGAATCAGGAAGACAAATTCTATGGAACGTGGTGGCATAGTGTGCATAAATTAGGAAGTGAGATATAAAGAGCAAACAACTAACGTAGTTTTGCACCATAATGTTGCGCTGTTTGCGCATTTCAGATACGAAACCAAACACATCCGCTTTTCCCTCCTCAATGCACTGGTCAAGAAGACTGTCGAGCGCGATAAACGTACCTGTACGACCGACACCAGCACTGAAATTGGCCTCCAAGCCATAGCAACGGACAGACTTCGGTTTAAACCGACACATTCTAGCCGACACGCTCCCATGTTCACAACATACCGCATCACTTGTTACGAACAATTGCTGCCGTTCATTGAAATATTTATTCAAATGAAATGCATACAGCACACAAGCTGCTCAGTGATGGAACAACTATGCAGCAAAAATCATTGGCTTTCCCATTTACTTACATGTTTCCACCTTCTGCATAAATAGAAAGAACGTAAATGCAACAATTTCCATTTTTTTAAAAACACCACAGACAAAATTTGAATGGATGAAAATTGCAATGACAAAGATAATCATGTAATTTAATTCAATTTGGCAGCAATCAATCTAATCTGTAAAATCGGATGGTTCTAAGCAAATGGCAACGATGAGCCTATTACAGCCATCTTTCATGGCAGCAAAAAAAACCCGCTAAAATCACCCCTTCTGTGAGAAATTTCAAAACACCAAGTGGACTGGGCTAGCGATGAAGGGGAAATATGAAGTAATAATCATACTCAAGTCCTTGACAAATCATCGCCGTCTTTTACGGAGATGAATGAAAGCGAAAAAAAACCAAACAATCAAAAATCGTTCGCTGTAAAGTGCATATTTAGGTATACTTTTCCTGCAGCACTCTGGATTAAGTAGCACGTTAAGCTAAATGCCTTAACGCTTTGTGTGATCATGACGCTTCGGTACTTCGCCAACATCATGGACGACGCGCCAATTTGGGGAAGTGACGCACAACAAGAAGCTTTCAAACGAATGCCTGATAATTCTTTTAAAGACGAATTATGAACAAAACATACCGTTTTTTTTCGCAGCTCAAAGATGCCTTCACTCGCACATGCCAGCCCTGATGCTGGCGAAGTGCCGAAACGCCATTCAAATTTGCATAAATGTCTCACAAAACCGCCTTAATAAGCGAAACGACGAATCGAATAAATTTTTGAACTGTTCTCTATCATAAAGTGATTGAAGAAATAAGAAATTGAAGCAAAAGAACCACCGCTCCGGGTCGCACCTTATCTAGTATCTTTTATGTCACAACAAGAGGCATTTAAAATTTCAGATGATGCATGCAGTGCAACCGTTGGCTGTTGTGAAATTGTTCCCAGCTCTATCCTGCCCCTCTCCTCACTTCGATCTCCGTTAAAAGGAACCCGGTGCTATTAGCCAACACCAAAAAAAAAAGACAGCACAAAACAACAAACAGAGCTAAAACTCACCTGCAGTGCACAACGACGGGACTGTTATTGAAGTCATGGAGTTTGCGCAGTTTCGATAAGAACCTCAATAAGCCGGTAGTGCATTCAGGCGCTTGAAGGTCGTTCCAAGATGTGTAGTGGTATTGTGTAACTTTACGCACCTCTGCAAAATCATCATCCCGCCTAGTTCCCAATCTTTCATCATCATCACTACCAGCAACCAACTTTCAGATCACCCCCAACATTTCCAATGCACATCAACTTTCCCCGTTAAATCTCCAGAGCTGTTCAATCAACCATGAGAAGTAATGAGCTGGCAAATCCCTGCGGTTGTCCATTTCCTTATCGCTGTTTCTTTAGCACGGAGGGCTGTAAACGGCGCTTAAGCTTTTTCCCTTTTGTGTTAGGGCCGCTTCGTGTCACGGTTTTTACTCTCAAGAGGACCAACTGATCAGCCACACACACCACATCCGCCACTGCGTAATATATCTGAAAACTGGAAATACGGTGTGAAAGCGCATCCATGCGCATGCATACACACATGCGCGCACGCACTAAGGCCCCAGTGGAAGCGCGTTTTCGAAAAGCTGCAATACGAGTTTCGAGAATCGGAAGAATTGAGACCAATAGAAACACTTTGAAAACGAATAAACAGCGAACGGCAAAGTGAATGCGACTCCGACGAGGCTTAGTGCACAGACTCTGCGGTCTGAATTCTAGATCATAAGACAGAAGTTGATTCCTTCGGACTCAAACTTCCGAAGAAAAAAAAATTTCCATAAATCAAATTTCCTCGGAAACAAGAACCGAGCAAAGGTAATCCGTTCATAACTGGGGCTAAGTAAGCAGATGCCGAAAGCAACAGATTAAAAAGGTGTAGAAAACACCATGCGAAAGGCGACGCAGGCAGCAAAGGATTGGCACAGTCCCAACTCCAGAGATCCCAAAACCATAACTTAGAGACTTTGGAGGAGGAATTCATGAATTCTGAAGATGAAATTCGACAGGTACTATGTCAGCGACCGATTACTGTCATATTAGCGAGTCATATCACTCGCAATTGTGGTGCGCGCGGAACATTCACACTTGTGCAAGTTTCGAGGTGTAAAACAGCTGCTGTATACGAATCAGTCCCATTTCATCAACTCTTTATGGGAGGGGGGAGGAATGCAAAAAAAGAATGAGACCTACCTGGTGATCTAGCTGCCGAATCTGCATCGCGCGTAGCCGTGAGGGTGGTGCTCGTCCGGGAAGCACGAGTGGAATCAGCGTTCACTTGTGGCACATTCGCATACTCGGAATCAAGGATCGACTCCCGCGAAGCACGCACTGATGAACACCTGAAAGCACACACACCTGCGTCCAACTCAGCAACTCTGCAGCCATTTAGCGCAATTTTTGACAAATCGTACTCGCCTTAAGTAAACCGTTCCACATGCATCTGCATAACTGTTTTTGCTATGAAATGTGACATGCACTTAAAATGTTATCAAATGAGCACTATGTTTTATGAAATTGGTGACAAACACATAAGAATCGGAGACGAATTGGAGACAAACACAAAAAAAAGACAAAAGCATAAAAAATTTAAATAGAACAACAGTTCACATCTAATTACCTTGAAGTATTCACAGTGACGGCGACCGCGTCTAAGTGAGCATCAACCGTCTCACAGCAAACAGCAGCCGAATGCCCTAAAGCCGAACCATTGGCGGTGCCCTTCTGAGGTGTAATGTCGAAACTGCGAACTGCGTAGTCCGAGTAATAGGTCGACTCAACAGGTCGCACCTCTAGGCCATCGTATATTTTTGGCGTCTCATCAGGCCAGTACTTCGAACACTGTGACTGCAAAAAACACATACTGATCCGTTTAACTTCGTCATAAATTACACTCTTACGAAACCTATGCAAACCTCAGTGGCCCTCCCACTAACGGCAGAAATTAAAGAAAGCGAAAATCGCTCGACTATCAGCGAACATACAAAGAGAAGGGAGGAAACAGCCCCTCCCTTTAACACCAGCTCGACTCCACTCTCCTTCCCTCACATGCCAGTGATAAACCCTTGCCTCTAGCGTTCATTCCATTAACTGCGAGTGTCGGTGCAGAAATAGAAACCAAATAAGTTCGTATTTAAAAAAAAAGTCAGTTTCGCGCCAAAAAAAGAGAAAACAGCTTAAAAGTTGAAAAATACGGCATGCAATTTCATAGCAGAGCAAAAGGACTTCATTTTTCAAGACAACTAGAGATACAGCAACACGCAAAAGATGATGGTTTAGAGCAGAGACGAAAGATGTAAGATCATCCCGTTTCAGAACCATATGCGTTTTCCAATCCAAGTGTTATTTCCAATCCCTTCCTCGAATCATGTCTATCTTACAAGATCTTGTGCACACAGATCTCGCGAGAACTCTATCCCTAAATAGAGAGGTAAACAATAGATTGGCGCCAAAACGTTTCAATATTCCAAGCACCGTCATCAGTTTTGTTGCACTTAATCACAAGCTTTATGTGTTCCTACAACCATAAGCTGGCATGTGACTAATACATCATGTCAGATCATGCCTCAATGGTTCGTCCTCATTTAGCCTTTGATGAGTGTTTTCATCGTTTCACGATGAAAACAAACCCATTCACTAAATAGACAGATTCAGAGAACCTTCGTATGAGAATGCTCAGCTACTATTAGGATACACCTCTCATGTAAATGTTATATGAACGTTTAGAGAATTCCAAAGTGCGAAATTTTTGGGGAATCTTCCCGAGTCAAACGCTTCACTCATACAAAGGTTGAGCAGTGAACTTTCGGAGACGATTCCCATGTGTTCGGCTTGCAAAATCCGCTCCAGCAAAGTTTCGCTTGTGCTACATAAGCCGAATTATAGAATGCGAATGGCCCTACTTTTTTTCCGGACAATACAAGCGAGGGGTTGTAAATACATGCCCTCGTCAACGAGCACTCACAACGATGCCCAAAGTGCGCAACGCAAAACATTTTGCGCCAAACAAGCAGCAAACCAACGTATATTCGCCTTAAGTAGCTATTACATGATAGCAAGGAAGACCCACTCTGCTTCGCTCGAATAGATTCGCCACCATCACGATCACAGAAACGTTGTGTTCCCAGATCATTCTCCAGAAATCATCCACAGTTGTATCCACAGGACCTTGCGTTGCGATAAACGTCTTGCGACCTTTGTACCCCTGAACACACTTTATCAGCTACCCGCATTGCATTCAGCGCATTTATTATAACCTGAGAGTCAAACAGTTTGATGCAAAAATGACCATGCAACCAGTTCCGCCACAGAACGCAGAACCTGACTGACAAACGAGCGGTAGGAGCGTCTAAAACTTAATGAGACGTCTCTTTAAGGAGATAGAAAAACATGGACTAAAATGACACCATGTATGGTGATGACTATTGTTTGCTCCGAAAGAACGCTTAGTGCACTTCCGCAAGATCTGATTTAAAATTTTCCATGTTCCTCATCGTCTTGATCCGACTCGCCCTCGCGGCATTCTCCAACCGCGCAAGTCGACTTCGCTCCAACTCTTCTGGTCCTGTGCACGCTGCATCCACCGCTGACCAAACAGCTTCACCATCGGGTCTGCCCACCTCGATTTTGGCCTACCCCGAGGCCTCTTTCGGTCAAGCGGGTCCCAGCATGTGAGCCGAGAGGTCCATCTATTGCCTCCTATACGTGCTACATGACCGGCCCATACTTGTTTATGTTTATGCATTTTCTGGACGACATCAGTGAAACCAGTACGCCGTCGAATTTCATCAGAAGTTAACATAATCTCGAAGTGATGTTTTATTGACCTCTGCGTTACACTTAGCTCATCCTCAACAGTTTTGGTTATCGGCCAATACTCGGCACCGTACAACAATGCGGGCACTATAGTTGAATGAAATAAGTCTGCTTTTATCTTCATCGGAAGGTTAGCATCCAATAACGAGGATGGACCAAGCTGCATTCCTGCGTCTGCTACATTCACCTGCAACATTGTCGGTGAAACTTAGCTGATGACCAAGGTAGACGTAACCTTCAACTTATTCGATATGATCTGACCCATGTTAATTCTTCATTCCCTGCATAATGAGTTGCGCATCCATTTCGTTTTGGAGAGGTCCACTTCAAGCCCGATTTTCATAGATTCTATTTGGAGTTGCAACAACTTATCTTGAAGTTCACGTACGCTGTGCGCGAAGAGAACACAGTCACCTGCGAAAAGCAAATGCGTTAATCGTTCGCCGTCGACTCGGATTCCGCCATCCCAGTCAAGTTCACTGAGCCCTTGCAGATATTGACATAGCAGGGGTCGCTATACCCTATATCCTCAGTAAATCCTACACTTTTTCTTGTTCGTTGCGACAGCTTTTAGCATAGCGGAAAAATTATCCTAGACTCGAACTCCACCGTCGCCCATTAAAAAATTTCGAAGTTAGCATGCCAGCCCTCCGTCCCTCGCGTAACTGCCTCGACAAAAGTCACGGTAACCTACCAGTAAAAACACCAACATAATCAAGTGAACAGTCCCTGACGTCTAACAAATCTTGGGTAACCACTCGCCCAGCTCAACCTCTTTTCCGATTTCATCGCCACAAATTGCTGCGTCAAAGAAAAAGCAAACAGTTCCTATACGCCATACGATGGACCCAGACGACAGATGCGCTTACTGCCCTCTCCCTCTTTTAATAACGCTGTTTTACCGCGCCCTCCGAACTTCGACTCTAAACAGAAGCATGATATTTTCATTCCGGCATGCCGCCAAACCATGCACACATTTCTTTAGCGCTGTCCACGCCTATCAGTCGGGTTAACGATACGAAATTATCAAAAGCTCTTACCACAGGTCTTCAATGATACGCCTTTTTCTTAGAGGAATTTCGGCTTTAAAAAAGTAAAACACTGGATCGGAATCAGAACAATTTCACGAAGTTGCGCTCACCCCTAATAGTGTAGGGCAAAAAAAGCATTGTATCTATTCCAAAAAAAGATGGACTAACTGTGTGGATTGTAAATTATAAATAAAAAATAAAATAATGAGTGAATAAACATACACATACATATATATATATATATATATACGACAATCTACAAGAACAGAATGCGGCAGAACCATACGATCAGATCCACTACGTCAAATAGCCAGCAATCAGAACAGTTTGAAGCAATAAATTTAACAAAAGACAAACACTGGGAGAAAACGAAAAACGAGGAAAAGAGGTAAACTTGCAAACTACAAGGTACAGCAAAGAAAAAGGATGGAAAAAGCAACCGAGCGAACGAACAGCGAATAAAGGTGCAAGTGAGTATCAATTTTAAAAAGGAACAAGCGCACAAACGCTGAAGAAACATTCAACCAAAAGTGGCTTGCGAAACGCGACCGACAATCAACTTATTTGCCCCTTCAGTAGCTAGAGAATCCAACAACTTTTGTTGCATATTTGAACGTTTACCTTGTGGTAAGCACCGCAGGCATAGCACATTTTAATGCGCTTAATACGATTGAAAAAACCGTTGCGGATCAACGCTCTGTGAATGATATCTGTTGACAGCACTGCACTTAGACTAGTTCCCTACGATGGAAACGAATGCTAGAAATTTTTAGGTCTCCGTGGATCAATTTTTGCAGTGCAAAGACCCCATTCCGAAGAGGAAGTAAGTTTGAAAAGAACGAAAGCAAAAAAGAAGCTCTAGTCACTTTTTTTTTCAAAAAAAAAAGAAATACAATCATTTTTCCACTGCCCAATAAAAGCGATAGTTATTCGACTATTTTCCCGAAAGAAATGGAAAGTAGCCCCAAATAAATCAAAATCACTTTTGACAAAAAAAACAAAAACAGCATGAGCTCATTTGCATTTTCGCATTTTCAAAAATGCTCAAGAAGTGCGCACAGCCATACGAATAACAATGAAATGCGTCGTAAACCTGCGCAGCAGCCCGAGGGAAGCTAAGTTTGCCGACATTCAAATAGAGTAACAAGGCTTCACGAAAACTGCGGTGATTCCCAAATCAGTTCCGACGCCCGGCCAATACACTCCCCAGCAGCGAACCAAACTTAACGCTTTTTGCGTTATGAATACTGTGCCGCACTTGCCCTCTCTCTCCACAAAAAAAAAGTTACGAATACTGTGTAATAATTATGAATTTCCTTTCGGTCTAAATAATCTATCGCTTATTAAGTCTTTACCAAGCAAAAACGTCACCCGACTTAATAGGCGCTTAGCACATTAACTACCATCTTCACTCGATATTTGTAAAACGGAGTCGCCAAAAAATCGAAAACCTACGGCGCATTTCACATAGATTTCGAGCCGATACCAATCGACCTGGACTCCCTGTGCAATTTTAGACTCGCTACTCGACACGCTTAATGTATCGTTGTATAAATGCCGTACGAAGACAGGGGGATTATGTCGAACATCGGCCATTATGTCACCTTTACGCCGGACATCGAATGTTATAATAAAGCGCAAAAAGATGGAATACTTTTTGGTACTATAATATCACTGCCGCTCGCCTCCTCGTTTGGCATGTCTCACGCCTTTTGATCTTTTGTGCCCCGAAAACACAGAAAGCCGGAACACCTAGGACGAGCTCTCTTCCCTTGTGCAGTGACGCTCTGACCTCATGCACTCATGAGCAGTGCAAAACGCTTCATTCTATTTCTTGGGTATCTGAGCCTGGCTGCAGCAACTAAGCGCAATGGGAATGCGCAGGAATTCTGTGCGATGCGACCATCAGAAAAGCCACAGTAATTTCCCTTAATCATTACGAAAAATGCCGAAACCAAGATTTAAAAAAAATCAGAATAAAACCGATTTCGCCTATTCACAAGTATGGCCGCCAATAATGACGCACTCTGGGCACAGCAGCTAATTGATTATATCATCCGCTTTTGCACTCACGTACAACACCATTGAAAACATGCCGACGTTACACTTTGCTACTATACAACATTCACTGCAATCTCATTACCACCTTTAAGAAGCGACAATAGCGGTTCTTACGCCGGCCTTTCTTTTTACTCACGCGTTTTCGTTTTACTATCGCATTTTTTTGGCAAGAAAGAATGCCCGTGAAGTAACAATGCCACTTTGAAATGACATAATCGATGAAGTGCTTAAAGTCAGTGACATTCTGAGTCAGCCCTCAAACACGGAGCACATATACCTGCTTGGTAGATACTGCACAAACTTATCACTCGAGCACTTTCATTCACAAGTCGTACTTGCCGTTATTAGATGGTACAACACTCTTGGATTTCATAGGCGGCTCAGCCGCAACTGCTCATGTAATAATTGATTCAGAAAAAAGCGAATAGACATGTACTACTCGCAGTCACCGCACACGTAACCTAGTCGTAAATGAATTGTGAAGGAAAATAACACCCCAAACACAAATGTTGCTCATGATGTAGCAGCGCCACAGTGAGTTCATTGTAAAAAAAGGTAATTAAAAACAATTCACCTTAATTGAAAGGATTCATATACTGGTAGGTTACTCGGATCAGATCGAAAGGATACAGAAAGCCAACGAATAAGTACAAAATACTCAGAGCTACCTTTCGGAGCACCCAGCTCACCATCACGCAACAACTCTCAAACCTGCGTAATGAAATTTCGAACGCTGGCTCTCAATTAACCAAGTTGTCTGACAATGGCTCAGTGAGCTGAGGACTCGTTAAAAAATAGTTGCTGTCCACTAAAGTAACGTTTAAATTTCCGCTTGACTCCTTGTCTCTACTAGTATCATATTAAATATATGACTATGTATTCAAACTTAGACCAATCAAATTAAGAAGCAAGAGCACCTCAGAGCATGACTTATGGCCAAACTAACGACAGTGCTCATGCCACTTCCATTGGTCCTATCAGTAGCACAGCATCAGCTCTCTCCATCTTGCCACAGGGGAAAGGACCGGTACTTCTAGAAAATGAACGAGTATGATGAGATCGACCAGGCAAAAACTGCAACATCTGGCAAGAGGAATGATGATGACGATGTGGGTGAAAAGCCACGAGAAGCAGACCTTGACGAAGTTAGCGTTGATATAATCGGAGGAGGAATCGCCTCCGATCTGCGACAGTTTCACACGGGTCGCATCGAACGCCTTTATATCATTATATCGATTCTTATGCACATTCTCACGTCTCTCCGACGCCAAAGACTCGAACGTCCTGTGATAGTGCGGCAATGCCTAAACAACTTCATCACTTTACTCAAACGTTTGAAAGGGGCATACCTCAGCCCGGTCCAAACTTAACAAACCGCTTGCATGGTCGCGAGTTTAAAAGGTGTCTATGACAGTGTTCAAAAGGTACCCTTCCACCACTCGTGCAGATGACAATCTACAAAGCTAGTGCATGCTAACATCTTAGTAGCACCTCTCCACTGCACGACAAGATAAAACATGAGGTTTATAAGCACGCGAGCGTAATCGACAGAAAGCTGCTCCTTTCAACCGTATACCAGCAGCAGAACTAAGAGTGATAACGATTTCGGTATTTATAAAAGTTATTGCTGCCCCCTACCGAGGCAGTTGTTGCAATATGACACTTGTGTTTGTCTCCTCAACGAGAGCTGTATGCCCTTCAATCGCAGTACTGGCATACCAACTGCTTTAGAAGTTCAGATGGAGTTGTTTAACAACCCGCCCTTCAGCGCCAACGTGGCACCAGGTGACTAATGTTTGAGAAAGCAGAAGTCCGAGAATGAAATTCAGTATGGGGAGTTGACTGAGAACATATGCAGCAACCTTCTTTAAGCAAAGGATCTGGATGTCCACTACAATAAACGTTTCAATGCCAGTATTGACGAAGTGAAGTAGTATAAATTTGCAAACAACTTTTGCGCACGATAAAAAACTCTAGAATCACCGCTGTTCATTTTGTTAGTTCACCTGAAACCTGCATACTGGTTCATTTGGTCTCTGAAGCTATTAGGACAGCGAACAAAGTATGGTCCTCGGCCTAAATTTCCTCGTCTGTGCGCCCCCTCCCCCTTTCTCCTACGTCTCCGTGTGAGCGATCACACAATTATAACAAAGCATCACCAAAACGCATTCATTGCTTGAAAACAAAAGCAGACAATCTGAAAAATTAAAGTGAACCTCGAATTCGGAAATGAAGAGGAAGTTGCTGTCTCGATGTCGAATGATGAATTCGTTCGGCAAATCCTCTACAGGTGTAGCATGAAACATCGGCTTTAGCAGAACGCGGTCTTTCTTCACCGGGCACAACTGCTTCATCATGCCCCGCCTACAATTAACGTATCAACGCAAAACAGAAGCCTACGTACGACCTTTTACTGTTTCCATTCCAGAGCTTACAAATATTTTAGAACCTCGCACTAGTGACGTGACAGCAAACAGTGGAATCATCAACGCATGCATATTTCCTTTGATAAAATTAAATCTATGAGAGAAAACGACGTTCGGCTGCTAAAAAAGAAGTCTGAAGGAAGAGAACCGGTATTGAAATAGCATCCATTAAACACGGAATTCCACTGAAGTTTATGCCGAATATCTAATCATTAAATGATCCAGCAGCACAGAAAAATTGCCGAATCAAGAAGGCATGAAATTACTAGTAACTTTTGATACGCGGTTCTGAGACTGAATCTTTACCGCCGGTCCTCCTCCTCCATGGGTCAGCTAAAGCCGGTACTTAGCTATGCATCGTGAACAAAACTGCCTTCTGCCCCACGAACAGTTGACTGTTGGAGAACAACACCATGCTTAACTGGCCAGCGGACTAGTGCTTGGAAGTGGAATGTTTATAAATAAAGTATACGTACGTTCACATGCTCTAAAACACCTAGCCAGAACTGCACCGACCACAGTCTAAGCAACATGTGAAAGGCAACAGGAACTTCGTATTCCGATATAAATGGATATGGGGAAACGGAGGAAGATGCCGGGGAAGGAAAGGGTGATGAAGTAAAAAAAGTTCTGGAATTACTATGATTGACATATTTTTCTACAGCGGTTACTGAGGTCGTAAATAATACATACAAATTTTTACCCAAACTAATGAAATCAAAGGTGCTATTGGCAAAAACTGGAGCGAGGAGCAACTGTTGAGACTTTTGAGGAATAATATTGCTTTCGAAAACGGAACAAGGAGAATACTTCATAAATATACTTCATAATTTATTATTATCACTCGTGTCACTGAGCGGCTGCTTCCCCTCGTGCTCTCCAAAAATGGGCGAATTCAACTTGGATGAATTAGCGTAAAAGACAGCGGCGATGTTGTTGCCGCCGCTATCTTCAGCACTATCCGACAAACTGCAGGCGGCGGTGCAACCTGTAGTGGGCCGACTTGATAAGTTTATAATGCCTATGTCCGAAAATCAATCACCGGCAACCCAAAGCTGGGTTGAACCTCAACTACATTCAGTAATGGCAAAGACGGTGCATACGGACAGAAATGAAACGGAGGAGAAAAATAAGAGAGCAGTATTTATCGGAATTCCACACGCCACAACCGAGGACGATACCAAAGAAGAAGATGAACAAATGCTGCGAGAGGCCATCATCGCCTGCGACAGCCGACATTTATCAGAATCCTAGGCAAGAGGACGTATCACGACAAAGCGACACCCAGAATATCAAGCCGGACCAAAAGGATCTCGACCACTCAAAGTTAAGTTTGAATCTCAGATACATCGTGATATATTCTTACACTTACTAAAAAGAAAGCGCCCTTCTAAAATGCAGTCTCTTCCACATACATATATGCGACGTGATTATGCTATAGACGAGCTGAATATGATAGATTGTTACGTAGGAAGGCTGGACAGGAGAATGAAAAAGTTGGAGTTATACGTTTTGTTGTTAGAGATTTACGAATTGTACAGCTAAGAAATGATCGTCCCTTGTCCAGCTCTTTGCCTCCTCTCAGTATTTCTCCAGCTTCTGTTGCAGATAATCAGCCATCTATCAGTACAAACAACAAAGCACGGAATAACCTGGTGCAAAAACCTACGAGCAGAAACGTGACGGTGCGAAAAAAGGGCGGAGGCAACAGTTGTACAAAGAGATCAGACCTGCAACGCCCAATTTCTAAATAAGGAAAAAGTGAGAAAGCAGTTGCTATGATAACCGAAACGTTTGTAAATGCGAGATCACTAACACATGACAAATTTCTAGAGATCCATGACACAATGAGAGAAAAAGAGCTTGACTTCTTAGCTGTACGCGAAACGTGGTTTCATAATAACACCCCGCTGCAACTATTTAATGTAGAGGGCTTTTATGTGTTTACCAACTGCCGAGAAAAAGCGAAAGGCGGAGGAACTTTAATACGGATAAAGCAAAAACACCGGGCGAAACAGCTTAACTATACAGTGAAAGCTATCGGCTCCACGTATGATCAAATAGTAGTAAAATTTCAACGAATCATTCTGGTAACATTTTATAGACCCGAAAAGAGTCGGATGGAGAATACGTTATCAAGCTGGGACACAATCCTCGGAAACGAGTGTTCAGCCGCCACCGTCCCCCTATTCATAGGTGATTTAAACTCAAATCCGGAACAAAGACCTCGACCAGCTAAAAGGCATAAGTCTAAAAAACTATCAGCTTTGTAACACTCGTTATGGCCATCTCCTGGACGTACGCATCGGCTTCGAAGACCCGAGCCAACAAAGCAATACCTCAGTGAAACCTCAACTATATTCAGTAATGGCAAAGATGATGCAAATGGACAGAAATGAAATAGACGAGAAAAATAAGAAAGCGGTATTTATCGGAATTCCACACGCGACAACCGATCGCTGTGAGAGGCCACCATCGCCTGCGACAGCCGACAGTTATCAGAACCTAAGCAAGAGGACCTATCACGACAAAGCGACACCCAGACTATCAAGCCCGACCAAAAGGATCTCGACCACTCAAAGTTAAGTTTGAATCTCAGATACATCGTGATATATTCTTACACTTACTAAAAAGAAAGCGCCCTTCTAAAATGCAGTCTCTTCCACATACATATATGCGACGTGATTATGCTATAGACGAGCTGAATATGATAGATTGTTACGTAGGAAGGCTGGACAGGAGAATGAAAAAGTTGGAGTTATACGTTTTGTTGTTAGAGATTTACGAATTGTACAGCTAAGAAATGATCGTCCCTTGTCCAGCTCTTTGCCTCCTCTCAGTATTTCTCCAGCTTCTGTTGCAGATAATCAGCCATCTATCAGTACAAACAACAAAGCACGGAATAACCTGGTGCAAAAACCTACGAGCAGAAACGTGACGGTGCGAAAAAAGGGCGGAGGCAACAGTTGTACAAAGAGATCAGACCTGCAACGCCCAATTTCTAAATAAGGAAAAAGTGAGAAAGCAGTTGCTATGATAACCGAAACGTTTGTAAATGCGAGATCACTAACACATGACAAATTTCTAGAGATCCATGACACAATGAGAGAAAAAGAGCTTGACTTCTTAGCTGTACGCGAAACGTGGTTTCATAATAACACCCCGCTGCAACTATTTAATGTAGAGGGCTTTTATGTGTTTACCAACTGCCGAGAAAAAGCGAAAGGCGGAGGAACTTTAATACGGATAAAGCAAAAACACCGGGCGAAACAGCTTAACTATACAGTGAAAGCTATCGGCTCCACGTATGATCAAATAGTAGTAAAATTTCAACGAATCATTCTGGTAACATTTTATAGACCCGAAAAGAGTCGGATGGAGAATACGTTATCAAGCTGGGACACAATCCTCGGAAACGAGTGTTCAGCCGCCACCGTCCCCCTATTCATAGGTGATTTAAACTCAAATCCGGAACAAAGACCTCGACCAGCTAAAAGGCATAAGTCTAAAAAACTATCAGCTTTGTAACACTCGTTATGGCCATCTCCTGGACGTACGCATCGGCTTCGAAGACCCGAGCCAACAAAGCAATACCTCAGTGACATCGCACTCACTTACTGAACTATGCATTAGCGACCATCTACCTATCAAAATCATTACAAAATATAAAAAGAGAAGTCGGAAAGCACCAGACCCACCTCACTGTACATGTGGTAGGAACTGGAGAAACTTCAACTCGAAAACATACAGCAGTCAACTTGAAAATATCGACTGGCAGTCATACGAACAGGCAATATTATGAAATTCCCTTTCTGAACCTTGCAAACTATTCAACGAAAATATTCATGCAGCCCTGAACGCAGTGACACATGTGGAAGTAAGATTAAGAAGATACGACCAATATTTGCCAGTTGAAATTAGAAGTTGGATGCCAGAACGAAATCGGCTTCTTAATCTGACCTACCAGTACCCGGAAAATGAGGTCCTCAGGATTTAAGAAAAATTAGAAATTTGATAACTGGCCTTTGACGAGAGTTTGGAAGAAAAAAGGTCCCTCAGAAAGTAAGCAAATGCGAAGGGAACCCTGCTAAGCTATGGCGTGTTTTGAAAGCACTTCTAGGAAAATAGAAGAAAAGTCAAACCACAGTTAGCGCAGAAGAAGTTAACGATTCCTTTGCGACACCAAAAAATTGGCGTGACCCAACACCGGAAAAACTAAATGAAAATGAGGTCTCAGCAGAAGACACAGCGGAAGACAAACTGTCTGTCAGACCATTAAGTAGGGAAGATATAGTAAGAGCAATAGCTAAACTGATAACAAACAAGGCGGCAGGATTGGACGGGATTATAAATAAAATGCTGAAAACAGCAAAAAATTCCGCTGCAACGGAACTTCTACCATTATTCATTAAATAATTCAGAATGGGGAATTTATTGAGAGGTGGAAAGAGGCGAAAATCATGGCAGTATTTAAGAATACAGGCGGTGAGCAAGAACCAGCCAATTATCGGCCTACCAGTCTCCTTTCTTGTGTTTCCAAAACCTTTGAGCGATGCATACACCCACAAATCTACTAGGCACTCCAGTCTTTTTTGCCCAATTGCCAACATTCATTTCGGAGGAGACATTCCATCACAACAGCGCTCGTGGAGATATGTGAAAAAACCCTCTTAAACATGGAGAACAATGACCTAACCCACATTGTACAATTAGATATCCAGAAAGCTTACGATACTGTGAACCCGCATATACTCCTCCAGAAAATCGCCGACAAAGTAAATCCGGATGACAAATTAACAAAGTTATTAGAGGACTATCTGCTAAAAAGGAGAATAAGAACACTGGGTGAGGACGGGATTTCAAAAGCGAAACAGATTCCTAAAGGCATCCTGCAGGAAGGCATATTCCACCCATTCTTTTTGCCTCCTTGTTTTCCGGCGTAAGCGAAGTTGAGACGCATGGGAAAATGATATTTTTCGCAGATGACGTGTCACTTCTATATATGTGCGAAGAAAGGGAACAACCAAACGTGGCGAATCTGATAGAAGATATGAAAAAAATCGTAAATATCTAAGAGGTGCACTAGAGATGAAAATAAATGAGTCAAAAACGGCCATCACCAGATTCGGAAGACCGCCAACTAAAAAGCGCTAAGCTAGTGAGACCGTTCTGAAGATTTGCGGATAAAAAATAACTGTTAAAAATGATACCCGTAACCTACGCCTACATCTAGACGGTAGCCTAACCTTCCGAGCCCACTTTCATAACGTATCCCGTTCGTGTTCAAAACTTCTATACCATATGAAAGCAATAAGGAAACACATGAATACGAGATGCATAACCATGCTAATAAACGCCTACGTAATCCCCAAAATTAGATTATTCCGGCTCATCACCGCGACAGCAACTAGAAAAGATCTTAAAGCACGGCAACGAGTCGCAAACCACTCGATCAGAGTCATTCACAACCTTAAAAAATTCGAACAAATTGGTGAACACAAAGCCCACTACAGCTGGCGAGATATTTCAACACTGAGCAACATGGAATTTAAAATAGTGGTCAAGAAGATGCAAAATGGTCAACTCAGTGAAAACTAACTTGCTGACAAAAACAACTCATAACCGAACGAAGCGTGAAATGTACACCCGTGAAACATTGCGAACGAATTACGGACTAGAAACCATAAGACACCGAGCGATTGCTTTTCTCAATACACTGTTGCCTTTGAGCTGAACAGTGAAACGTAGTAATGTGTTATGACGTAATATTTTCATTATGATTATATCTGATTATACCCCTTTGTATCATCTTTGTATTGTCGTAGAGGTAGTCCTTGCCTATCGACTAAATAAAAGATTCGATTCAATAAGAAAAAAAAAACGAAAAAACAAACGGACTCACTTATGAAGGACGTAAACAACAGTTGACGAAGCGAGAACTGCGAAGATCAGCAAGGAAAGCACTATGAACAATACGGAAATCCATGACTGCCCTATATTCCCTGAAAAAGCGCGTTTACTCGCCACGCGTTATACGCATAACTCTGTCGTGCTATCGGCAGCACTTCGAAATCAACACACCCACTCCTTAAGCCAGAGTCGAACCAAACAACAAAACTGCCAGTCAGAAGAGCATTACAGGAAACTTTTTAGGGGGAACGACATCTACATGCTACTTTCTTCATCGATTGTGCCACAATTCTTTCTCTTAGACTTCACTCGTCGACCAGTCGACCAGTAACTTCCAGCTCCCGTAAAAACATTTAACGAGAGTACACTATCTAGCAATTAATCCTCAGAAACAGAAATTCACAATCATTTAAAAACCGCACTTTCACCATCAAACCCTTTACTGCAGCATTTATATCAAAAGTAATAGGTTCACTGAAACAATCAAATAAAAGAGAAAGGAACTCATGCTATCAGATTTCAGAACGGCAATTACGCTATGAAAACGAAGGAACGAAGACCACGCCTGCACAGCAACGTTCGTCTCTGAGTGCTGCAGTCCACATCACCTCTAACAGCGATAGGAAGCCCCCGTTGTTCTTGTTTCGGCTGTTTAGTAAGAAAGAGTTGCAGCTGCGCACACTGCCATACGCTTTACTGCAAGGACCTCAACTCTGGATCGTAACGATAACATCGTGTTTTTCGAGAGATAAGCGTAGGAATGCGACATTTTGAGTGGAATTCTTGTTTAATAAAACTAAAAGTGGGCCTGAAAGATGACCATCGCTTGCTTGAAGAAGGATGGGTTTGAAATAGCTGCTGAAGCCGTACGCCGGGCCACTGATGATGAGTTGACGCATCGCTCTCGAGCGACCACTTAGCTCAGACTGCTCGCGGTAGCTAAACCATCTGCTTCTTTCTCTCTCCACATGACGCCTCTCAGCGCTCAAGCTCGGCGAATGCAATCGCCGCCTGCAAATCCATTTTCCACAAATGTTCAGCTCATCCTACAGATACCACGCGAAAGCCAACCGCAACCACGTTTCTCCACGACAATGGCTGGATGCCACTACCTGATGTCAAGGGCGCACACGGAGATGTTTTGAATGAGGTAGGGAGAGCTTTTTAATGGGAAATTACTAAAATATAAGCAGGCAATGTGTCAAAGAATGACCAGATGAGAGCGTTCAGCAGCACCAGCCAGTCCTCTCTGGTATGACTCTTTCCTATTCCAGTTTATACTGTTGTTTCTTCTGATGCACCATGCATTCACAGTCGGGCATGACAATGGAACAGTGCAACAACCTAAGAAATTTGCGATGCACATATATCTCAAGAGAAAGAGAACGGGGAGATGGAAGGTGGGGAATAGGCAGATACGATCGCCCTCTTCCCTTTACGCACACCGCTTAGTACAGCTAAAAACAGGAACCAACAATGTTCTCACCACCATCGATGAACAAAAAGAAGACTATGAAACTCCCGTGATGTTAGCGATCAAAATCAACGAGTGCCTCACTTTCTCATACTCATGTGAATAGCTGCCACGATAGTAAAATCGATGAAAAGAACGACGGTTATCTAACTATTACAGTTTTAGTCCTTTTCACCCTCCCCAATCCCAACAGAAGTTGTTTTCATGAACAGCAGGGGTACAAAAATGAGAAAACGAGATTACTTCTCCTCTAAATGATTCGGAGATTGGATTAGTGCTCTCTCTCACACTATCTCCTGCCTTCCTAGACAACTCCTCCTCTTTCCGTTCACTCTATTAACAGTGTATCTAAACTACTAAAATACACACCATCACGATGTTTCACTGCAACTGTATGAAATTTTCTTCTTTCTAATCGAATAAGCGAGCCACAAAAGAACGTCCACGTGGAAAAAATTTCAAAGGACAACCTTTTGCGCTTCGAGAAAAAAGGATCGGATTGTCGAAGCACTTCCTCACGAACCGAGTCATCTCGATCGACCCGAACGATCAAAAACCCTGTGTACTTCAAACCGGGCCGCAGTGCTGGATCTTCGGGTTTATGACGACTCAGATATCTATACGAGGAATTAATGCGCTTAATACATCTATCGGCAGAGCTCTATGAGAGGACAAACCAATCAGGAAGTTCCCTACGAAGTGAAAAAGAAAAATTGAAAAACTAGAAATCTCCGCGCATATGACACTACAAGAATGGAAATGAAAACAAAATTTGTCGGGCCAAATGAGCCCAGAAGTCCAACGACAGAAGGTGAGTTAGCTGGGTGCCGTTATAATCTGCTCGCTTATCTAAAATAAAAAGCACATCTATAAACCGTAGAACATTTCACCTTCAGCATCGAATACTGGCCACGATCCTTATTATCTAACTGCAAGTGTGAAAGTAGCACTTTAGTTTATTAACCAACGTCGGAACAAGTGACAAAAGTCTACAGTCACAAATGGACATAACGAACGACGTGCTTGGTGTAACATCTTCGAAGAAGTGCTATTAGCCTTATATTGGTCACGCATATGTACCAAAATGTCCCCAACAACCTCCAGAAGAAGGAGCATATTCACGAAAGACTCAACTTGGAACAAAACCGAGTGCTAGAAATAAAATACATTGCGGGAAAAAGGGAAGTTTTCGTTTTCCCGAACCTGAGCAAATCCTCGTGCCATCTTCTCTAATGTGGGGAAGAATGGGAGTGGGAAGATGAGGGAGGGATGGAGGGAAGGCAGCTACCCACGTATTATACTCACCATGGTGATAAACCATTACAGTTGTATTCTTGACAGCGCTAGTGCTGTTTGCACAAGTGTTACCCATGAAAAATGTCACGCGAGCAACGCTGCTCCAAAACAACGCAATTTTAACCGGAATCCTTTCTGCATCTCAACACCTATCGACAGGCAAATTGACTACTCACAAAAGCGCAGCTAGTAAAGCAAATGCAAACACTTACAAAACGTTGCATGGTTCCACTCCAGCTGTAGTATTCCCATCGCCAACGTATGTCCGTTCGGGCAGTTGCATGTAGCTTTCGGCTATATAGGCGAAATAGCGACGACTGCGTGACTTTATACCCTAGACAGCAATTATCTCATTCTATCACTCCAACAGAACTCACAATTACCTACTCACTCCACTTCCATTATTAAAATGCTGCCTTTAAGATGAAAGTTGGTTTAACTAAGAGATATATCAACCACCTAGTCAGCAAATCGCCCAATACCTGTTTATGGCCAACGTTTAGCCATATGAATATGTAATAACCACCTTCATCTGAAAGGAATGGAGGCATAAATCGCTTCCAAATTTTTGGTCACCCAAACAGGAAAAATGGGAGAAATTTGTGTGAAAAGCGAAAAGCGGGAAAAGAAAAAGAAGAAAAAGTCGCTAAACCGATGTAGCAGGACAACAACGCCGCTACAAAGACCGAACGCAATGGAAGGGAAAGGAGGTAAGAGAGATTGGACAACGAAGCGGGAAATGTGAGGGAATGGGGTAGAATGAGCAGGAACGAATCCCAGAATGTACGACAAAAGGTATGCGCTGGTCGCCATATTAACCGGAGTTTCCTAACCGGAACTGCGAATTTTCAAGCGGTTATCAAAATAAGGAAATCAGAAAAAAAGTTTTTTAAGCAGACATATCAATTTCAATCACGTGCAATTCAAAAATTCTGCAAAAATGGCCATCATAACACCAGCGTGACGTTCAACTGCGCAAATCAAAATGAACACAGCAACCAATCAAGATAGCTGCCCTCTAGCGAGCTGTATAATGCCTCTCCCTCCCTCTCCAATTCTCCAAAACGGCAACAA
>JPKZ01000158.1:146316-161042 GCA_000803305.1 Toxocara canis | reverse complement strand
CATACTTCATGTATGAAAGAAAAAAAATTGAACGAAATGTTTCATTTTTTTTTTAACATTCCCCCAGCGCAGTTTCGTGAAGTTTCAATTTTTCCCTCGCAGTGGAATATATTACTTGCAAGAAATATTTTTAAACCGTCTTTTTCATGTTTTGTTCGTCAACGCATTTTGTGTGTGTCGCTGGCAAGACTGTTGATTAGCGATGATGAGCTTTATTCGTTTCAAGGTGAAATTCGACGACAACGTCTTGTACCGCGATAATGAGAGAGAGAGGTCAGTGATCTCTGCTTAAAACGATCTGAATCGGATATCCGAGAATAACGGACGCCTAGCCGTCCTGAAAGAAACAATCCGCATCCAGAATCGCCTTCACAAATTATTGCCTTCGGAATCGTTGCTGAATTGTAAAGTGGCGACCCGCGACAGTAGAACTATGCCAGGACCTCAGAATTCGAACTATTTGCCAACAAATTCGGCCTCTAGTAATGGAGTAGCGGATGGGACTGAACGGGCGGCGGCAAATACGGCCGACTTAATGGATTTGGACGAAACGGGTGCGCTCGCCGAATCAGGAAATCATGAAAAACTTATTCACACGGACTTCTATAATGATTTTGGTGATCTGTTCGATCATGTACAACTTTAAATTGACTCTCATTTAGTGTGCTCGACAAGTATTGTACGTTTAGCGATATGCATGTCTTCAAAATATATGCTTATGTTTGGCGCTTGAGGTCATATTGCATTTTTGGGTGAAAAGAAAAGGAAAAAATGATCGCAGTTTTTGGTAAGTTAATGGTTTTCCGGGATGGGGAATGGTGGTGTTAAATTTGTCATATGATCGTGATGAGTTGTAAAGTAATAAAATGAACAAAAAAAAATGGCTCTAAAGTATTTCGCATTGCACTGCAGTGCCTCTACTTGATGTTATAACTTTTTGTTTTCGTTCATTGATTATCAAATCATTGTCCATTGTTTACTAGAATAGAGAAGTTTGTGCTGTGGAAGTGCAGTGGTTTTTTTTTTTTTGGGGGGAGGGGGGGGTGGGGGGGGGGGGAAGGGGGAGGGAAGAGCGAAAATTGCAAATTTCTTATTACGTCGCTCTACTGACATGATCGGTACCTTATCGTTGGATGAGTCGCAATCATAGGTCACTGATGAGCAAAAGGTCGGTACCTTGCATCTGATATGATCATAAAAGAGAAGGAAGGCAGAATAGAACTTGTCATAATTTTGGGCGAAGCAACGAAAAATTCTGTTTGTTCATTTGTTGATTTTTGTGATCAACTATAGGAGCAGGCTGGGGAACTCTTTTTTTTTTTTTTTTTTTTTTTGAGCACGGAGGCTTTTAAAAACGTAAGCAATGAAAGCTGATATAGATCATCATTGGGTATGAAAATGTTTAAAGAAATGACAGTTTTGATGATGTGAAGTTACTGACAAAGGGGTTGTAAGGTTTGGTTTTTCATTTCTGATATTTTATTATTTCGGATTTTTTTTCGAAAAAAAGAATGCTCGTGATTGTTTTTTAATGATGTTGTTTGAAAAGAGGAAATTTTAATATTTTCATAAATGAAGTTGTATACATTTCTTTTTGGGAGCAGCCATTATTATCGCATTTTTTTGCTGTTTTTGTGATGACTATTTTTGTTTCAACCACGCTTTGATCGCCCATCGAACGGTATACTTTATTAGAAATCGATAAAAGTGAGTATAAAATAGATGGAATGAGGCAGATGTCATACAATTCGATCTACCTTGTTCGTGTTTTTTTTTTCTTTTGCTTCTGATTACTGTTGTGTCATTTTCTTTGTTTTCCCTCATTTATGTTATCTGTAATCGATGTTCATTGTGTGAAACGCTTGCATATTTTTCCTCGCTTCTGTTGATTTTGAAATAAATTTGAAAAAAAATTTCAGGTTTCTTTCGGCGAAAATCCACCGTCGTTGGGCTCGATTTCGATGTTTTAAGTGAAAAAAAAATATTTGGGGAACGTTTTTTGAAGGTCGGATGTGCTTGTAGCTTTTGTCGATTTTTATGTTGAATACAAGACGCCATTCAGGCTCTAAAAGGAGCAGCGACGAAATCACTATGTCGTTAAGAAGACGATGGTTCGAACTGAAACGTCTCTTCAGGCATAGGTTTGTTTTTAAATTTTATAACATTTCATTTTCAAATTTGCTTGATGAACTTGAGCTTTCATTTTCTTTGATTATGAAAATTCCATTCGAAAGCTCGATATCGTACATTATTTCTTTTTCATCAGGACAAGCTATTTCAGTGGTATATTTTTCCGAATGTTTTAGGACTATGTACCACACCTTATCCCCCTCTCCCTTCATCCCCCATCCCCCATCGCCGCCCTCCAACCCCCCATTCCCCCCTCTCCACCCCCCACGCGCTATCATACGCTATATGTATTTTCGATAATTGGTTGTTTTGCAAGTGCATGAACGTATTCTACAACCCGCTTTCAATAGAAGCCCCTACGATGATTTGCATTTTTTTTTTAAAGATGTGCCTAGGTTTTATGCTAACCTTCCTTCTTCGTAATACGATTTCGTGGAATTTCCAACCTTTATAAATCATGCAGATTACTCCCCAGGTAGTGGTGCAGTTTTTTTTTTTTTGTTTTAAATTGACTGTCCTCTCTTCTCACGTTCTTTTCGCATCCTTTTGCTCTCCTTATTCTCTTTTCCCACCCAAAGGTCGTACATATCTTAAGTCTTTTTCGAAGATTCCAACTGCAGCTTCATATGAGCTATTACTTAGTTGTTTTATATTAATTGCAATCTTAATTTCAGGTCTTCTACGTTCATTTTATTCGCGATATGCTTATTTATTTTTATATTTGGTGTCGCCTATATTCACGATTCGCCGGAAGTGAGCATTCTTTTTACACTGTTGTGGTTTTAATGGTTATAGCATTCCAAAATTGTCTTCAGTGTACATGATAATTTTTAAGGAATTTTTCATTACACTAAACGCTGGTCTCAGTCGTATACGCGTTGCGGTCGTCTGAACCAGTTAGTTTGTGAATTGTCTCGTTAACTTGTATCTTCATGGAATGCTTTAAAGATCATGTTTCTTGTTTTTGCGAAGAAAAAGAGTTATCGAGCTGAGTTGATACGTAAATGTATCGTTGGGGCATCACACATTCGATGTTGTTCTAGGATTTGCAATGGTAACGTTGAGCTGTTTTTTTTTTTTTTTTTGCTTTATGCTTTAGTTTACTTTTCTTGGTCTGAAAATCAAGCCAAAGAATTTGATTTGTATTTTGCCAGCTGTTAAATTCATTTACTGTCACTATTTAAGGTCACAAATTATTATGCGTTATTTAAACATTTAAAGCATTCGAAACGGACGAATGCCCGTATATGCGAACGTTTTATCGGAAACGGCTTTTTTTTGAATTACAAATTTGGACAATTAACTAATAGTGATGAATTTGCGATGGTTTTGTAGTAATAAGGGGTATATGCTGGTGTGTATAATAACAATATGAAGTGTTGGTGGCATCACAGATGGAACACGAACGAGAGCTTAGGGGATACAAGTAAACTTTTGAAGTTTTGTTTTGAAACAATTCAGCTTATGAACATATAGTTTTAGGAAAGACGCGGTGAACATATGGAGCATGCGCGTGATATGCACAATAACTTCTTTAGACGAGGGTACACTTTGAAAAAGTTTTTTTGCTCGATTTTCTGCCAAATTTCATTGTTTTTATTTGTTCCCTTTTACAGTTTAATCAGATTGTGCGTAGAAACGAGGCTAAAAATCAAGTGATGCTAATAGACTTTTGAGTAATAACCAGTTACCTTATTAACTCATGTAGTCAGTCTCCTCCCATTCTCTGTCCTTTGTCCTTTTTTCACAACTCTCTTCCCTCGGAAATGCTGCGGATTTTCTTTTTAAAGGTGATGCTCGGTAGAGATGGAAAAATAGCCTGTCTGTCGACATGGCTGTTCGCCTTAATGCCCATCCCTTACGCACCGGAAGAAAAGCGCTTTGCATTGCTACGACAGAGCAGTCTGATTTTCAACTTGACCAGTTGTTTCGCTGTTTTTAGAGTTTCGGTTCACATCTTTGAAAAATATCCATTTGCTTATAACTATATTCCTCTGGAAGAATTCTGTAACTGTTACAATTCTATTGTTNTTTTTTTCCTTCATAATAGTATCATTTTTCTCAAACCGATTTTGACTCATACGAAAGGGTTTTTATTTTATTGACTTGATTACGTCCACATTTCTCTATCTCGAGGCGAATTCCAGTGAACGAGTTGCGATAGAGAAAGAGGAACAGCTGGCTGAAAATTATGCGGAAGGCGAAGGCGCAAACGAAGAGCTGCCGGGGGTGGCAGATCCAGGTACGGTCTTTAAGGAGGGCGAACTCGGCAATTTTGAACCTAAAGAGGAACAACAGCGCTCCGGAGAGCATGGTTGGTTTAGTTTAATTGCTTTATTTGCTTCTCATTTCAGAGAAAGAAGGCTTTTACGGTCGCCTTGAAATTGCTTTACAATATTTACCTATTGGAAATGTATATTGAAATATGGCCAGTCAGGTTTCTTAGGTGGGGATGGGAAGGAAATGTTTCCATTCGAATTCCTAAAACGATTTTATAAACCAGTGCTCACTGAGCCTATATCGTGAAACAAAAGAGTGTGCTTGATGTTTTTCCTAAACTCAGTTTCAAAAACAGCTTTAATTATTGAGCGAAAGGGATTTTGAATTTTTGAGATTGTTGTAATGAAAATTTCACTGATAGTAGAGGGAGCGATGAAATTAAATGGGCATTATTGAAATTTTGAAATGTGGGAACCTAGTCAATTGCGGAATCATCTCAAAATTCTAGGTTCGATGATGGTGTAGGCACCACCATTCTTCACTTAAACACATCTCACCTTTCAGTTAATTAGGTTGGCACAAAATTGTGGTTCAGCGGCTGCCGCCAAAATTGGGAGAGCGAGAGCTGAACTGTGATTCTATGTCCTGAAATCATTAAAAGCTTGTTGAGGTGAGATGGGTGAGCCAGTGAATGTTGATTTGGACTTGCCGGAAGTTCGACGTGCAATGAACGAGTTTGGCTTCAACACTTATGTTTCTGAAATGATATCGCTTAATCGCAGTGTTCCGGATGTGAGGATGGAAGAGTGAGATCATTATTGATATTTACTTAACGCCTTACGGTTTGTTTGCATTAAGCTAGTAATTAACGTTAGAGAAAATGAATCATTATTTCAGTATTTATGTTCGAAATTCCAAAAACTGAGGGAGAGGGGAAAAGCGGAGATAGTGGTTCACTCTCGAAGACAGTCCGTGTAAAGAGTGGGAACGTTTTTGAAAAAAGGCACGCAGATTTGGTAATATAGTTAGGAAGTGACAGTTGTAATCGAGGTGAAGAGAGTTCTTATTCTGCTGAACCTATGGGAAACGATTTCCGCTGAAGGGAAGCGTCGGGAACAGTCGGTCTTGGTGAGAGCGGGGAGGGGAGGGGGGATGAGTGGAAGCTAGCCAGCAACGAAGTGAGCTGTCCGATGGCGGGCAATATACTGTATTATTGTCCTTTCTCAACTGCTATCCTTTTCTTCAAATACGTTACTAGTTTCGTGTATATTAGGAAACCTCTTAAGGGGTTTCAGAGATATTCTAGGTTTTAACCATCATCTGCAGAACGGCAATTTTACTGCCTGTCTAGATGTGTTGTAGAAGTCTGAGAGAAAACCCTTAGGGTATAGCGTTTAAGAAATCGAGAAGGGCATGCAAGGGAAGAAGTATGTATAGGGGTTTATAAATTTCGAAATATATGAAAAGGCGTGTATCTGAAGGTGAACATCCGGGAAAACGGTTGTATATTTGAAAACTGAGTGGTTAATTAGATGAGGGGCCCATAAAGTTGTGCTTCTTCGAAGAAGACATATTTGAAATAGATGTGGGAAGGGGGGCGGTATTCTTTCGGGGTTATGCGATAGACGTGATATCAGCGAATGCTGTTAGATGGTATTGAATTTTTCCGAATTGTTTATGTTTGGAAGCAAAATAAATAACATGGTTTCAAACTTTTTTGAAAATTTCGGCGCAAAGATGTATAAAAAATAGTGCTTCACCCTAGAGTCTTTGCTTTCTGTATCTTTGAGAATTGTTGAGAAGCCCCCGTTTATTGTGGGGGGTCTGTCCGTGTCTATCAGCGCGAACGCACAATTAACGATTTTAGTGGAATAGGCTAGAGGAATGTTGACGAGTAAGGCTCGATAATGTTGAGAATGTTGAATTCAGATGCAAGTATTGGCACTATCCAGAGGATCTACCCACAGCTAGTGTTGTAATCGTATTCCACAACGAAGGATGGAGCCCGCTGATGCGAACTGTTCACTCGGTGCTATTGCGGTCACCGCCGTATCTTATTAAGGAAATCATTCTTGTTGATGATTTCAGTGACAAAGGTTTGTGCATTTGCAAATAGCTCTAAGAAACAGCACAGCATTTTCTCTTATCGTAGAGTCGTCGACCGAAGACGCCGAGATGAAGGAGAATTCTTATATTGTTTGTTTTATTGCTTAATGGGATATTTTTTCTTCTTTTCATTTAAAGTCACTTGACAGTACATATCACTGCACACATAAGAGTGGTATCGTATTGACTTATCAAACGTCCTCTTTCTCCTTTCTTCTATCACTCATATCTCCTCCAAGTGAGAACTGGGATTTTTTTTCCTTGGAGTGATAACTATCTATTTCTGCATCTCATTTCTCACGTTGCTTCATCTCTTACCACCTCTTTCTTCCCCTACTTTTCTGTCTCAAAATGAAAGTTCTGATCAGGTTACTCTTTCCACGTTGTGCTTTGGCGTTTGCTTCGAGCTATAGCGAGCATTTTCACTTTGACCAGTTATATGGATTATCTGTCTCCTAAATGTCGTTTATGAATGTTACTTCTGTCTGCGGAAGGGCAAAATCGCTGTATTATCATGCTGCAAAAAATTAATTTGATATGCGTTTTGTATTTTATCCAGTTGACTTTTTACAGGGCATTTGAAAGATCGTTTGGATAAATACATAAAACAGTTCAACGGCAAAGTTAAAGTGGTACGCAACAGCGAGAGGGAAGGTTTGATTCGTACGCGTAGTATCGGCGCGGAGCATGCTAGCGGTGATGTGGTCATATTTTTGGATGCCCACTGCGAGGTTAACATCAACTGGTTACCACCTCTGCTTGCACCTATTCGACATAATAGGTTAATGGTTAATCGAGATGCTTTTATGTAGACAAACCAGGTGGTTGAATGTTGAGAATTGTAAAATGTGCCTAGTGAATAATTAAAAGCGAAAACTATTCGTGCTGGCCTTTCGGAACTTTGAACCATTATTATGGCAGGTAGCCTCAAATTTGGGTAGTCTGAACAGTTAATAGATTGTTTTTTTTTTGTGTATGGCGCATTTTGCTCCTTTTCTTGCCCTTCAGTGTATGGTGTACCGAACTTTTCCTCTTTTGAGGTAATGTTCGCACCATAACTCTGACTGCTGCAATGAAGAGGATGCATAGGAATTGTCAGATATCTGTTGAAGAGAAAACGAGAGAGGAAAGTGGCGAACAAATGTCGCTGTCAGGCAGGAGAAACCGGAATGTTGAAACCATTATATTCGAGTAATACGCTGTTTTGCAGGAAAGTAATGACAGTGCCAGTAATTGATGGAATCGACATGCACACGTGGGCATATAGACGTGTGTATGGCAGCGCCGATCGACATTTCAGGTTTGTCTTAATTGAGGCGTCTGTGCGATCAGCATTTCCGCTTGTGCAGCTCGGTGTTATAAACTGTTTGGTGATCCATCGTCATCTGCAGTAAACGGTGTATTTCAGAATCAAGAGAGTGTAACATCTCAACTCATCAAAGAGGGGAGGGCGATTTGCCCTTTGTAGAGGAGGAGAACCTGAAAATTTGTCTTTGCAAGACGATGATTTTTGTGATGAATGAACGAATGAATAGATGTTTCAGGGGTATCTTTGAATGGGGTCTTCTTTACAAGGAAACGGAAATAACCAAAGAGGAGGCGCGACGTCGTAAATATAACAGCCAGCCGTTCAGGTAATCTTTCAGGTTTTTAGAGTATATTCCGGGTTAGAGTTGTTTCTGGTCCAAGTGCTTTTGTTTACATTTAAATGTGTGCAGGTACTATATTTTGGGTTGTCCTTACATGAGCAGCTTATATCGATTCTTTTCTTCATGTTATTAATGCCGAAAAAGTAGACATTTTTACTGGAGTGGCAAACTGAATTTAAAAATTTGAAACAAAGTTTAGATGGAACGCTTTCGCTTTCATATGGTTCAACTGTGGCAGCTTCTGTTCGAGTCCACAGAAATCGATCTATCTTTTTATCTAAATGTTACCTGTTGCCGTTGCTGATAACTTGTGCTTAATAATGCGCTTTTCAATATTTCGTTAAAGTTCATTGTTTTGTTAGTGACAACGATTGTATAAGGTATTCGTTCAATTTTGCCAGACGCTTCGACTGTTTATCAGCGTCCCGCAGTTGAAAGCCGTATGCAATACGCATTTGTTCAGCAAACGTTCTGCTGAAATATATCTGTATATTACAAAAAAAATTTTTTTTAAAATTCTAGAGATCTCCTTTTCCGCATTTGCCGCATTTTTTCCGGGTTTCTCATTGTTCCCAGTTACCTAGTACTTTAATGGAATTGTTTGCTGCATGCGTGCATTTTGCATTTGGTTTTTAGTCTTGGATGCGGTAAATGCAGGAAAGTCGATCACGTTTGAATTAGTATCATTGGACAAATATCGTACATACCTGATTTCATTAACAAATTGTCCTAGCGATGTTTAGTTTATTCGCAATTCAGGTCACCAACTCATGCCGGCGGTCTTTTTGCGATTGAAAAGAAGTGGTTTGAAGAACTCGGCTATTACGATCCAGGTCTTCAGATTTGGGGTGGCGAGCAGTACGAACTATCATTCAAAGTTTGTCTCTCATTTTTAATGGTTGTTTAGATAGCCATTTTTTTACGATATTTTGCAATTTCGGATTATTTTTGAAAGCATTTGAGGAAAGACACCGCTTAATTTTGATAATTCCGTTTTTTTTTTCTCTTTTTTTTAAATGTTGCCAGACCGTCTTTTTATTCCATCCACCTTTCTCCTGCCAGTCCTCTCTCTTCTCGACTATTTCGGTCCGCGGAAAGCTACATTTGCAGTGTCAAGTGGATTTGATCCTTCAGCTTCTGAGCGAGCTTTGAGCGTTCTAGTGATATTCATTTTTGCATATTCAGAATCTCATTAAATCTCTGTACTGTCATCCATAAATTTTCGTATTCATCTCTCGTAATTTTTAACATCTGTAACTTTTCAGTAACACTGTTCACATTTTTCTGAGTTTACCAAAACAGTGACCCATGCAGCGATCGTTTTATCATCGTTTTTTTAATTGAGGACGGATTGACCTTCCTGGTGAGCTTCTATGTAAATTGCATCGTTATTGACTTTCTGTAAGCGGCTCATAATTGAATTGGGTCATATAATTTATATGAGCGTTTTATATGTAGTGTACTTCCCCAACACTGATAGTGCTATTTTGCTTTGCGATCGAATCTAAATTGAAATGTACTATAAATTTCCACTCTGGGATTTTGTAATTTTCTTTTTCAGATTTGGCAGTGTGGTGGAGGCATTCTGTTCGTACCGTGTTCTCACGTTGGCCATGTTTATCGTTCTCATATGCCGTACGGGTTTGGCAAATTAAGCGGAAAACCAGTTATCTCCACGGTTAGCTGACTGAAATGTCGGGGGGATTTTTCTGTTATGAATTATGAGCTTGAGTATTGTGTAGAAAGTTTGTGCGTTACAGCGAAATATTTCATGCGGTGGAGAAAACTGTCAATCAGTAGCGATATGATGAGACAAAACGAAACATGCGACGTGTTTAGAGGTAACCGTAAGGTTTCATTAAGAAATGAGCGAAATGATTGGTCGCGAAACTTGTGTTTTCCGACAGCGTGTCTCGAATATTTGCGCATAATTTACCGGGTAGCGGAGACAGAAGGGTTGCTCATTTTTAGGCTGCTTCTGAGAAATTAATTTTTAAAGTTTTCTTTCGCAGAAATCAGATTCGTTGTTTGTCTGCCTGGAATCGTAACCAGTACATTGAGTGGATCAAAGTTGGCAGACAGTCTAATTTGATTTACAGTTTGAGTGCTGAGGAGGTATATGCCGAAATTGGCTAACACAGAGAGAGGGAATGTTTATTTTGTAGTACCGAAATTGTGGTGGTAATGCACTCCTTCCGCCTGTTTTGTTCAGATGTTGTTCCGATTTTTAAAAGAAATACCAGTGATTAATTGTGTTGAAGTAGTTGAACTTACTGTTAGATATTTTCAGCTCTATTCGCTTATTAGGCGTAACTTTTTGCAGAATATGGTTAGGGTAATAAAGACATGGATGGACGGCTATGGAAAATACTACTATATTCGTGAGCCATCAGCAAAGCATCGATCACCTGGTGATATTTCTGCACAAGTGGCTCTCCGAGAACGACTTCATTGCAAATCATTTAAATGGTAAAAAAATATATTCATTTCGGTATTGGTGTTCTTGTCGTAGTGGCCGTTTTTTGTGCACCCGTACATATTCATCATGTTAAATGCTTGCCCGGAATTCTTGGGTTTTCTTCCCAAGACTTTCAGACTATACGGATTACAGTGTAGTGTAGTTGTCGTGTAGGGATAATAAATTTTTTGTCGCTGCAGACCGTTTTGGAAGAATAAGTTTTGGCGTATACTGCGAATCTTATTTTTATGAGTATTCGCGAGTCAAAAGTCGTTTTAAAATCATTGTTGTCGAAGAATGACGCCAGTAAATTTCATTCTTTTGTTCCATTATTTTGGACCGCTGATGCTTTTTGTTTCACACTAGGATGGAAAGAGGAGGCACCCCTCCCCATAAACTATAGATGGATAGTAAAGTGTAATTTTCTTTTTAAAAGCAGAATCATCCTTGTGGCATTCGCCTTTAATGTTCCTTTTGCTGATAGACTGACATTTGCAAAGATTTCTTAAAATCTCAAATATTCTCAAATCAAGCAAAAGATTTTTGAATTTGAATTGGAGTGTTCGCAATTCTTTTAGTGAATTTCCATCTCGAAAAGATTTACAAATTTTGCTTGATGACTTTCATTGTGAAAGCCAAAGTCGTTAAGTGAATTGACTCAGCTCAATCGATTTTCTTCTTCTTTTTCTTGTGCGCGCATTGCAAACAGCCTCATCTCACTTACTGTGGCCGCCTACTCCTTTGGTTGATGCGAGTTTATATATATATTTTTAAATCGCTTTTTCAAGACTTTTAGTTCGACTTTTTTCCTCATATTGTTTTTTTTTGAAAATCCACTTTTTTTTCGGCTTCTACCTGGCTGTATTCACTTTATCTTTGGATTCGAAACCCTTGAATGTAAATTTCTAGCATCATTTTGAACATGAACGGCACCTCCTACGTTTTCTTCAAATTGCAATTGGGGTGAGAAGGCTATTTTCTCTCCTCTCCTATCGGAGTCTCTACAAACAAAAAGCATAACATATTTCAATTCCTTGCTTCGGATTCCATCACCCACCAAAGCGAAATCCGGAAGCGTTGCGCAATGTGTATTTCAAAAAAAAGGTAGTTTCATGACCATCTATCATTCTGAAATGAGGTATAATTAAGTGCATATGCTGGAAGTATATTGATAACACGATATCTTGCAATAAGCTATTCCTTGAGCCCGGAGCTTTTAGAACTAGCTGTTATCGATGAGGGAGGGAGAAGTATGAGTTAATTCATACTGTGCAGCCTTATCAAGCATTCTGTCGTTTTCGATGTAGTTCCAGTTCTGGATCACTAGGTTTTGTATTGTTTAGCTTTTGACATTTGTTTTTAATAAGCTTTTCTGAGATCGCTTAGTACCATTCGAATTCGTTTCTTCCTCATCACGATTTATTCCCGTAAATGCTTGTAGCGTTGACATTAAGAAAGACTTCGGTTTATGGTCTATATATATACAGAAATCTAAATGTTAAACAGACGATTGTAAGGAATTTTAAGCTTGTCATCACTCTAACTTTTGAACAAGTTAATGTTTTTCAAATTTTTCTTCATGCTACCCGTTACTCTCCCCAATGGCTAGGTCAAGTTCGTTAGCCAGCCGGATCGGTTAACTACTTCCCAGTTATTCCCCGCGGGAAAATTTTTCGTACTTAAGAATCAAGCCCCGTAACTTCTCAACTGACTCGCGCTTTTCCGATCTATTTAATGCTTTTGATAGGGTTTGGGCCTATCATCTGGAGCTTTTGGATTCGATCCGGACCGATCGTCTGGAGCCAGAATGCAAGTCCAGAAATTTTTATTAACTATGGAACACTATTTTCCGGATCACTTTTGAGTCGGATTTTTCGTGTTTCTTGGCGAATCCTGAAAATATTTTATACAGCGTGATCGTCCTGGGTGGTCCGCGTTAAGAAATCCGTAAGATTTTCGTTTCCGGTAAATATATCCGGCTTCAAATTTGAAATTTTTGATCGGCCATAACTGGCGTCAGGTTTGACCGATTTCGTTCATTTTTGAAATTTGGGGTTTTGAGGCGCGTAGATTCTAATTCTCTACACGAGATACATGCACGAAAAATTTCATCTGACAAAGTTGAAAAACTGCCCATTTTGACCCCCATAACTTTTTTTCAAAACAGCTAACCGGATAAATTCCGCAAATTGCAAAATTTTGCATTTTTTGTTCAGCTTCCAAAAATATAATCATTACCGCTCTACTTTATGGCGTCCTCGGATCCCATCGAAATATCGCGTAAATTCGCGAATTCTTGAACACCGTATGTCCAAGTAAAACGAGGCCTACATGAAAGGTGCCGCTAAAAGTTCTGCATCCAACCATATATAGGTTGTTGGGGTTACAAGTAACGGAAAGGGAGGAAAACGAGCCCGGAAGGCATTTTCCATAGTTTGGGACGCGCTCGGTAATATATCAACGGTAGTTGAGCGGCATGCATCAGCAAACTGGATGAGGCATGGGTTAACACTGCAAAACGGCGGCTGGGAGATCAAGGTTAAATGGCGATGGGTTTCGTTACCACACTTTTTGCCCTCATTTATGTTTTTCTTCACTCCAGGATGATAGAGCTCGACAAGCTGATTCTATGTATCCAGGAATTGTTGGATTTGGTTAAGAATTCGATGAGATATGGTGGATAGAATTTTGCAAAAATGCGCTTAAGCATGGTGATCGAAATTTGATTAAATAGCGAGCGACGAAGCCGCGACCCCGTACATTGATGTCAATGATGTGCAATATTTGAGAAACGTTGTGATTTGCACTTCGTAGTTTCACGTATTCCAAACAGATGTACATAAAGGTTAATACCTATAGAATAAGCGAGCGGCGAAGCCGCGAGCCCGTATAGGTGTGACTGAGCTCTAATTTTTGGGATTTGCTATGTAGGATGTCAGCTTGGTACTTCCACGCATTCCGCGGAAAAGTAGAGGAAGGTGTAATACCTATGGAATTAGCTAGCGGCGAGACAGTGCCGCGGCGGGAGAGGTGAAAAGAAGCAGGGGCGCTGTTGGGGAGTACACTCATATAAGGGAGAAGTAGGCATGAGATTTGTAAAGGTGTTCTGAAGTGTATTTAACATGCTTTATTTGTTCGAAAGTGCAACTCAGCTCAAAGTGGGTCAATTTTTGACGAAATTTTTTGAATTTTTTGGTTTTTCGTGCCCCGTACGATGGGCGCGAGCGCAATGGGTGGTCTGTGATTCGCGCGATGCTCTGCATGTGGGATTTTTGACCTACAAACGTAAATTTTCACAAACTAACATTATTTTAATGAATTTTTTTTTGAAATTTTTCTGTTCTTTTGAGCTTTATACATAATAGTGTAACTAACATAACTTCGCATAACATGCTAGTGTTGGGAATATATAAGATTTAAAATTTAGAACTCATAGCTAACTTCTCAATTTAATTTTGAAGTTACCAACTGCTCATTTCAAGGTATATGGAGAAGGTGGCGTATGATGTGCTTTCTTCGTATCCACTTTTGCCAGAAAATCACGTATGGGGTGAGGCGAAAAATTTACATACAAGTAAGTTGAAATCACCAATTTCTTTAGACTTATGATGACGCAACTCAAAGAGGTCTAATATTTTTGCTGCAAGTTCGGGAGAGCTGCTTTAATGTTGTTATGGCTACAGGTTTCAAAACAGATACTGTTATAACTGTTCTTACGTTTTGCTAGCGAAGCAGTTTGCTATAAAGAGCAGTATAAGGATGTCTGTGTAAGATTAACGAACTGAGAACTTCTTGAATAGCGGTATCACTGTCTCCGTGCTACTGTTTAAATGAAATGTTTACGGTAGGCGTAATAAGGGGTTGGGGGGAGGTGAAGTGAAGAGCGAGGATGGGAGGGGAGGGGGGGAGGGGAGGGGTAGACGAGGATGGCTTTTGAAAAGTTGTCATATCTGGAATGAAGATTTTGCTGCGTGGAGAGTTCCGAAAGTTACGTTGAATTTGTTTCATGACCACTTCCATTTCCGCCATACATTCCAACAATGAAAGGTTTATCGAAAATTTCATTTTTCGCCAATAATCACCGAGGAGTGAAAAAGTACGTGCGGTAGTTTCTTCGCTGCCATCGTCCCACGTCCCCCCTCTCCTCCCCTTCCCCTTCCCCC
>JPKZ01000158.1:127724-144102 GCA_000803305.1 Toxocara canis | reverse complement strand
GTATTCGGACTGCGGATTGCGAGCACCAGCCGTCCTCCCCCTCCTGCCTTAATTGTAGGGGCATTAAGTTGTCTTCAACTAAAATTTGTGCACATATACTGATGATAAAAAGCGAGTCTAATGAAATTTGGATAAACGGAAAGTGACGCAGTTTTATCCATATGGAACGGGTAGAAAGATATATATTTTCAGCAATAATTTGAAAATTAGAGCAACGCAAGATACCATGAAATTCCATGCTACTTCGGAGAAAATCAGTACCAACTGCAATGAGCTTCGGAGGCTGGCGGGAAAGAGGGGGGGGGGGACAGCGGAGAGCATGGAAGTATTTTAAAATAATACAGCGGTTGCTATCAAAATATAGAAAAAGCATTTATATGTCTAATTAGCCGACCAACTCGCTTCGCTGAGCTTACTGCGTCTCCTCTTTTGCTAAATGGCAGATATGGACCTTTTGTACGAAACATTAATTTTGTTTGCAGAAGGCATAGTGTTGGAGATCGGGGATGGCTCTTTATTTCGTTTTTTTGTTTTTGAGTTTTGGTATTTCTCAAATCCCGTCGTTTGGTTTTTCTAAGTGTTCACTTGAGATCTCTTCTGTCGAATTTGATATATGTGCTAATGCTGTAACGATATAACTGTTGAGCAAGACTAAAGACAGCGGACTAAGGTTTTGGCTTGTTTAAGGTGACGCAGCAAATCAAATACGTCTCAACAGACAAATGTTTAACAGTGGATAGTGCGATGTCGAGTAGTGAGTTATTGCTGAAAAAGTGTGACCCAAACGATTTGCTGCAAAAATGGAAATGGAGAGAGATATACACGGACTGAGCAATGATTATTGTAAGTTTATATTTGCACTGCATTTTATCTTAGTTCTGTGGAAGGCGGTATGGTTTCCGTCTATCTGCTCATTCACAATATATTTTTTTTCAACTCACAAAAATTGCGAATCGGAAATTCGATAAACGTTTTTTTAAAGGTTTTGGATACTCACTTTTTCGGTTTTTAAAAGTCGTACGTAATCTTTGAGTGAATGAAAATCTTTTAGGCGGTTGTTTTTTGTTCTCATGCCATTATTTATTGACGCTCATGTGTTGATCTGTAATCTCAAATATTTGGTGTCCACCGTTTTACTAGTGAATTTCGGCTGTTTGGAAATCACTGAAATAGCATATATCATAGTAATTATTTTCTTGGAATTACTTCGGAGGTGGGCGGCAATAGCTCAGTGGTAGAATCCTTGCTTCGCGTGCGGGGAGATCCCAGTTCGATTCCCGGTTGCTTCCCGCCATACCGCTGACAGCCCAGGTGGTTAAAAACGGGCTGCAAGATGGATGTGCTCGGCGTGCGATTGCCTCGGTAGCATTGAAACACCTCACTGAAGGCCAGGGCGGTAACGTGCTGACTTCGGAGGTGGTTTGTTTATTAGAGTGAATTTGTCGGCTGTTTGCACTAAGTGAGTTGTTTGATATGTTTATTCCCATAACGAAGCATCAAAAGAGTGTTGGTAGCTATTTTTTGGCAGAAATAGGCCGTTGTGGGTGATGGATCTTACATCTCCCTTTCTCCTTTCCTCGCACTTCCACTCATTCCTCTCCTGCTCGCTTCCTTCCCCCCTCCCCTTACTTCTAATCTTCCTGCAGTGCGGGCAAGAAAATAGTATTGTGACAATGAAGAGGTGATTTGTTTTAGATCTGAAGTCTTGCCTCCCCGAAGAAAATCGACGGGATGGTTTCGTTCATACCTCGCATGTGCTGCTTCCAGTAATGTTCAGATATTGTTGTGTGATCCGAGCTTATCTTTTGGCAGAAATCTGTGTGGACGGATCGAATGTTTTGTTTCCATTCACTGGCCGATATTATGCAATTTTTGTGTTTGTCACTTTGCTCGAAAATCAGTTTGCTCCGGGTTTATGTTTCCGTTTGGGATTGCTTATTCAGCTAACGCAACTGCATGTGATAGGCCTTCAGTTAATTTGTTCTTTAAGGCCTTTAATTAATTTGTTCTTTTTCACGTCTGTACGTGTATGGTGGAATGTCGGTTGAAATTTTTTTTTTTCTGATTTTAAAACCATTCATTGTTTAGAAGCAAACAAGGGAAGTGGGAGTAGAACTAATCAGACGTTAAGGGCATGCACTTTAGTAGGCAGGTGAATATTTTACGATCAATGAATTGATTTTAGTTTTCTTCATGTAAGGGTACAGTGCATAAGACGATGGTCACTAGAAGTGCAACGTGAAGAGCGTTTCGCCTTAATAACAGTTTCTTTTTTTGTTTTGTATACATTTTGGAAGATTTTATTTTGGTTTATGAGGTGGTGAAATGATATAATGGCATCTGTTATATATTGATGTTTACGAAAGAATTTTTATATTCTAGTTTTTATCGTTACGAGCGACGGTGAATGGCAAAATTGCAAAGAAAAAATTTGGATTGATATTAATGTTTATCGCTCGTTGTATGTTCAGCCGTTACATGCTTCACTGTTTATATGATGTAACAGAAGAAAACCTGTGATCGAACGAGTGCGTATATATTGTTGATTATGCCAATTCGAATGGTTTCTTTCAATTTTTGGTTCTTTGTTTCCGTTTGTTGTTTTATTAATTTATTTCCTTGTTTGTTAATTTAATTAAAAGTTCATTAGTTAATGGGCGCTTCACTTTCACCGTTAATCAAGCCACTCTTAGGAACTAAATGTTTTCGGATTTATTCTGCCGTTTGAGAATAGCTGTAGGGAATCGTGAAGAAATGTTCTTTTCAGAAACCATACTCGTAACAATGAAACCGATATAGAAGAGGTTCAAAGAAAATACAAGGTAAAAAACTTCAAAAGAAAGTGTCCAGTTTACTGCATAAATACCTTATTCGAGAACGCTTTAAAACATACGAAATTTTTCAATCGTCCGAAAAAATTGTGCAAAATTTTATTGATCGTCTTCAACGTTATTTTCATATGAATTGTATTTGATGAAGGAAATCAAGCTGATTGTTGCACTATATGTGGGGACGATATCGAAGCAACGATAGAATATGCTGGTAAGGTATTCCAATTTTACTCATTATCCTCAGCACTGCAGTATTAAGTTAGTACAACGCACCTCGTATGTGGGAAATCGAATCGTGTCACCACCTGAAAATATGTTTATGGTGATACTTGTTTGTTATCGAGTATCATTTGCGCATTAAAGGATCATGCTTATTTGACGTTTTGGCGGTTTCGTTATTGTTTTGGATGATCGCACGAGATTTCGAAGCGCCCATATATTCAAGATCCTCCATTAAGCAGTTGGTATTCGCCCAACAACAGTAAGTGTTCATATCAGCACATTTATCACCTTATCAGTGTGCACGCTGTTACAAGAGGGATATCTCTGTATGAAATGAAATACGGTTTTGTGAATATTGATTTTCTAAGGGTTGATTCATCAAGAAGCGGTTGTTGTTATTGCGGTGTTTGTGTAATAAATTTTTTTTTTTGCATTTTTCCGTGATACGTATCAGAGGATGTAAGTGGCGTCTAAAGCGCAAGTATTATCTTATGTAATTTTACGATTCAAAAAGTATGTCGAAATAGAGAAATGGAATTTTTGTTTTGTTTTTAGTGAAAATGAAATTATATTTCAAAGATAAAATTTTCATTTGCATTTGAGATGAAAATCCATTTCGTTTTCTATTCCTTTTATATAGAGGCGACCAAACAAATTTGTAGGTCAAAAAGGAAAGTTCATGGAACGTTATTGTTTATAAAAAACAGGTAATAATAGTACAGTGGTAGGTAAGCGATTTATGATTTCAGAAAGAAATGATCATCATGAAAAAAGGCAAAGCAGATGAGTGTTCATAGAAAAAATAAAGAAGGGGGGAAGAGAAGGGTTCAAGGAAAGGTCAGAAGGGGGGAGAATGAAGACGACAAAGGGGAGAGGAAGAAATGGGAAGGAGATTAAGGGGAGGGGGGAGGGGAAAGGGAAGGGGTAGTGTTGTATGAAAAATTTGATTGACACAGCGACCCAAGCTAGTCGAATATGGTTTGTGCAAAGTTTGTTGCGTCGGGTGTGGTACGGGCGCTACGCATTAGGTGCATTAGTGAAAGGTTATATAATTGTGCAGGAAGGTGAGATGTAATACGTTATTTTTTTTCTTTTTTTTCCTGTTTTTTCTCCGGTCGCCTTGTTGGGCAAATATTTCAATGTTTAGTTGCTATGCAAGTGATTTTTCGCGCATGTACGCCCAGCCGAACTGGTGTTCATTTCATCGATTTATTCAGCTATAGCAAAATTTTGCTCATAGTGATTTGTCATTGCATGCTCACAATTTATTTGCGAGTGCTGAGTACATTTGGAAATTCTCTTCTTTGTTATCGCCTGGTCGAGAGGCACAACAAATCGTTTTTAAGCATCCATATCGTTACAGTCAAATTTCCACATGGCCATCTTGGTAATGTTGGGATAGTCTTAGCTGGAAGGAAATTGTTGAGAAGGAAGGTGCTTAATGGGTTTGAGCAAAATCACATTAAGCGGCAAAGTATAGGTTTATTTTTAACGTTTTACTTTACAACAACTAGCATGCGGACAGTGTTAGCTGAAGTATTGTGAAGGATGAATAGAGTGATATTTCGTCGCGCTTCTTGTTTTCTGCCACTTGTGGTAATTATGCCAAACTATTTTATGGGCCGACGGTTGCGTCGATTTCTCCTTCTTCGCCATTCCCTCCCTTCCCCTCTCCTCACATCCGCCGCCTGTCAGTTATGGCAGTGATTAATGTTTAGCGCCTTGGATTTGAGCATTTGACACGACCGAAATTTAACTTAAGCTAGCCGTTATGGTGTATACTGGTCATGTTATATATGATTACATACGAACTTTTACAGTGTTTCTTGGGGCAACTATGACGGAAATAATTGACGTTTTGGAGCTTTTCTTTGATTGGAAGGTAATTGCGCTCATTGCGATCATTGTCGCTTTCAGGTTTGTCGAAACTTTTGGTTGGTGTATTTCGATTTTTATGATCACGTGGTAAAGAGTTATACGAGCTTGTCTGGTGCTGAAAAACTTCGGCATTTGAGGCACTCTTTTGGAAAAAAAAATCGATTGAACTAAGTTGAAAGCCACAAATCTTAGTAGGAGAATGGTCATAGATTTAATAGATGCTTACAAGATGACCTATGGGTTCGCTCTTCTCGAGCTTGATGGTTTCTTTACCTTCAGCCCAACTAACCGGCGTATTAGAGGGAGCGAGCTAAAGTTGGATCAGGAGGACTCTGGGAAGAAGTTAGAAAATATTGTCTTAGTAGGCGTGTTATCAAGACCCATACTGATCTCCTTAGTAGACCGAGACCCAGTCACCAGTCTTCTCATGTGCACAGGCTACAAAATAGTGATCTTGACATTGATGTTCGTTATGTCGGTCGTACTGATTTCTGATCAGGTGTCGTAACTTGATCTAGCCTATAAACGATGTGTGCCTGTTTTTCCTTCTGTTCCCTTTTCTGGGTTCTTCTAGGCGTAATATTACTCTGTTGAGAGGGATTTAGTTTCATCGTTATTGTCCGTCGAGTAGAAAATAGAAACTGTTCGATAAAAGACCACTACTAACCAGTTGAGAGTCTGTATGCATATTGCGGTCTTGAAAATCAGATTTACTAGCAGCGATCACTGGCCACATTCCCGAGAGCATTTTCTACGCTTTGCCAACTTAAGCGTGCATTTTAGTCTCGAGGTTGAGGACTCATAAATTATCTTAATAAAACCAAAAAAAAAAACGCCATTTCCGCAGATAACAACAAAATTATATCGTTTGATGGGATATGATCTTTTGAGTTTTAATATTTCCCATATGTCGTATGCAAATTATGTCACCGCTAACGCAACAATAACTGCCTCACTTCAAAGTCAGCAACATGTGTATTCGAGTAGAAAGTTATTGATTGTTGCGCAGTTAAAATAAGATTATAATTGTTTTGTGAGTTGATCTCTGACGGTTGATTGATTGGCGAAATTTTGAATTAAGATTTATCCCCCCTCCTTTCCCTTCCTCTCTCTCTCCCACTCTCTCTCCTCCCCCCGCCCCCGCATAACATATACGTTGTTTGCCAAAATGTTCGTTGCAAAAGAAGGCCGTCATTTTTAGATTTTACTTCAAAGGCGCACAGTTCAAAGAACGCGTATCGGCAAAGAATATGGTGGCTGCGGTGACCGGATGTGATTGTGGAATTGGTAAACAGATCGTACGTGAGCTGAATCTGCGTGGTGCAAAAGTATACATGCTGTGTCGTAACGAAGTGAAGGCGCAAAATGCGCAATTAGAACTTGTTAAGGTATATTTTAACTCGGAATTGCTTACCTTTTCTACTGGTGGAAGTTTGTATTTGTTTTCAGTTATTGTATTATTTCTTTCCCAGTTGTAAATTTTGAAGGCCTAACTGACACGACATGGGGGGGGGGGGGGAGCAAGTGTAAATAATTGAAAGGGGTTCGGCTGCAAGATGTGTAATGTTCAATTCACCTAGATTGTAATCGTCAAGTGATCTTAATAGAGCTAACGTTATTATTGTTACTCTCCTTCTAAAGTCCAAAGTCGGTAACAGTGAGGCATTGACAACGATTCTATGAGGTGGTTTGCGAAATTGTTGGTTGTTTCAATGAGTTTGTAGATCAAAAGCATATCTAGTGCACTGTCAGAGTATGCGCAACAATATACAAATAATTTTTTTGGCATGCAAAATTGGCTTTCTCACTTTGTCTTGACAGTGGTGGGAATGGGTGGTCTGTTACTCTCTGTTCTGGTAGGCAAGATCGCGTGTGCACCTATTGACATCTCCAGTCCCCTCTTCCCTCCCATCGCGATCCCTGCTATCGTCCTACCCTTCGTCTTCTCATACCAGGTCTTATTCACTTTATTTTCTGAATCGCCTGATGATATGGTACAATTACTCCGGTCTAGGACAGTTTTTCTCCGTCCTCATTTTACTGAAAGAAGGTCGAAATTATCATTTATTATTAGTTCTTTATACTGATGAATCGACCAGTATGCAGTTTTTTTTCAGCGTTTCCTTGAATGTTCTTAAAGTTTATCACATTTACCAAACTAAAAGGTTTCATTTTAGAACATTATTATGTCATCCGCTTGCTTTGTTTTCCTTCGGTTCCATCTTCACGTCCTCTTGAAAGTTGTCGGCACCCATGCTAAATAGACGTGTATGCCACCAGCACTTTAGATATGTGCATTTACACATCTATGGTTATCTTATCTCCGGAAACCGTTTTTTCCTTTCAGTTGGGCTGTTCTCCTGATCGCCTTATAATTAAACTGATGGATTTGACGAAATTCATCACCATTCGCGAAGTCGCGAAGGAAATCATCGCCGGTTTTTCTTGTTTTTATTTTCGATTTTCCTTTTTCTTTAGTCTTATCCTTCTGAAGGTATTTGTTGCGTAACGAGTTTCATTTAGAAACACATTGTTTTTCTCTTCCTGGTCTGAGACTATTTTATTTAGGCACGCTGTGTTGGCGTCGTGTTTATGTGTATTGATGATCCATAAATGCATATATATCTATGTTGATCGAGTAGTTTCAACTGGAAAATTGGGACTGATTAGAAATAGCGTAAAGTTTATTTCAGGATTATTACCACACTAACTTCCCCAGCCGATTTATGAACTTTATAGAAGGGTGAGAATTTTCTATGCACATTACCATGGCTAAGGTACCGTTTAAACCATACGGATCGCGGAAAACGATTTGACATCTTTCGCAGAGGATTGACAAGGGCGAATGGATCACTGAAAACGTGTTTCTTTATTGCTTGTTTCATTGTTTGCTGTAAGCAGCTTTCAGAACCGTAATCTTTACTTGCGTGTACATCGTGTTGCGTGAATTTTGCTTCTGCAAAAAGCGGTTTCTTTTTAAGCAACAGCAGTGCACATGCTAAGCCTTTACAAATGGGACATGAGGCGAATAGTGGTTGGCGATTTGATGGTAGCTCTTTATACCTTTTTTTGAACAAATCATCGCGACATTACGGTATTCGATTTTTGTACGAATATACTTCAGGAAATGTGTCGTTACAGAAGAAAAGCAACTCGATATATTGGTTAACAATGCGGCCGTTATGATGTATCCGAAATTCAAACTGACCGACGATGGACACGAACTGGTTTGGCAGACCAATTATTTGGGTTACTTTTGAATCCTTCAACCATTTTCACTGAGCTTTAAGCATTTTAGGTACACATAGGCGACCCGCTTCATTATTCGCTTCCCTCCATTCCCACTCGTTCCTTCGCCACACTGATTTCTTGCACGACTTTATTTTGCGAATTCCTCAAAATATTCGAGGCATGCATCAAAAACTTCGACTGGGCTCCATTCCATCACCATTTTTATTGGTAATAGCGCCCCAGTAAAGCTCACTTCTAAAAATACCTACCTTTTTTTTGTTATGGTCGACAAACTGAATTTCCTTTTTCAGTGAGAGACTGATAACGATTTTGCTATCGTAAGAGGCGATATTATAAGAAATGAGTTTTAGGGAATTGTTATTGAATTGGGCTTACATAGGTACTGGTAACCTTCTTTTCCCCATAGCACCAGAGCTTTGACCTTGTGAGTGCAAAATGCAGATGCTGCTGCCGATTTATATTAGTCGAAGGCAGATAGGCAGCGCGTTTAGCTGTTCTGTGACAGCAGTAAGTAGAGGATAGCAGAGCCAAATTCCTCTTCGCCATTCGGCGGGCGTAAATTGGCAAAGTATGTTGTTAAATAGAACTATCGCTAAAAGGTTCATCGAAGTTATTTACAGGTCATTTTTTGTTAACCGAGCTTCTGAAGCCTCTTTTGATAGCTGCACCATCGGCGCGTATTGTCAGCATATCGGCTTTAGCGCATTTCTATGCTGATCCGATCGACCTGGAGACGATTGATCGCCGGTATGGATGGGATTCGAGGCAGTCCTATTCCAAGTCGAAACTTGCTGTGGTGTGTATTTGTTGAAGTCAAATTTAGCCGTTCTTTTGAATTATGATGTGAAAATGAGGGGATGAGGGAGATTTTAAATGTGGCGTATTTGACTGACTGGTCACGGCAGTCGTTCTTTCCACTTCGCATTTCGATTCGTTATCCGATCCAAATTAGTTTGGAAAGGATCGGATCGTGAGTCCTTCATAGTCTCCTATGTATCGCTCATTGAGATCTCGAATTCGATCTCCGGGGATCGACCAACCGGCTCGCCGGAGGCTTTTGTATGCACTTTGAAAAGAAAAACAAATCTATGAGGGGGAACGCCAGCGCAACGATTCATTTTAAAAAAGAGCCGAATCCGAGGAAGGGCTGAAGCTGGTTCAGTGTTACATGAAGTACGGTGTAGAAAAGGGGGCGAAGATTAGGGAGAGACTGAATTTGTGAGTTTACTCTATCACGTGAAATGCTCTAAACGAATATGTTGTAAGTGGGTGGTTGATAAGTAAGAGAAGCAGAACAGTTTAAGGTGCTCTCTTTTGTGTGAAAATCGCAAGAAATAGTCATGAGGAGGTAAAATTTCTCACCTGTGGATTTGAAGTCTCGCGTCGCCGTTTTATAGAGATTTTAAATTCGCGCGTTATTTATACGTAGCTTGTCGGAGGCAGTCATCTTTTGAAAGTAGCCTCATTGAAAAGAAGGAATGGCATATTTAAACAAGTGCTGTGGGATGCCTCCCTTCAATTACTTCCCAGTGGTTCATGTAAAACTCTCCACAATGTCCTCAATTATATAAATCCAGAACGTACTTAACACCTCGAATAAGACTTCCTCCTCAAGAATACTGAGGAATGCTGCAAGCTTCCATAATAGAAACTCCAATCAGGAGGAACTCGAAATCGTTGCACTCACTTGACTTAATCCTCACCTGAGACAAAGCCCTATCTTATGGAAAGCTGTGGAACCGATAGTCCTCTGGAACTTTGTTCTTAACGAAAGAAAATCTTTTGCTGGAAGCAGTGGGAACTCGCACCCCAAATTTTCTTTTTCTGAAGTAGTGCACTTATGAACTCATGTCTGTTTTGAGGATGGGATGAGGGGGGGGGGGAAGGGTTGGCGGAAAGCTTTATTTGAATTCCATAATACTTTTGGATGGGACACGGCAACGTTTGATATGCATGAATTATTTATAGGTAATGCATGCTTACGAGTTGACAAAGCGCCTACGTGCAGAAGAGGCCTCGCATGTGACAATTAATTCATGTCATCCTGGACTTTGTTACACACGTCTAGTGAGATACACTCCACTTGCTAGGAAACCGCTCAACATCCTTCTCGCACCGTTTGCGTATGTTTTTTTCGCGATTTTTGCATGTGGGGGGGGGGGGGGGGGGGAAGGGTTGGCGGAAAGCTTTATTTGAATTCCATAATACTTTTGGATGGGACACGGCAACGTTTGATATGCATGAATTATTTATAGGTAATGCATGCTTACGAGTTGACAAAGCGCCTACGTGCAGAAGAGGCCTCGCATGTGACAATTAATTCATGTCATCCTGGACTTTGTTACACACGTCTAGTGAGATACACTCCACTTGCTAGGAAACCGCTCAACATCCTTCTCGCACCGTTTGCGTATGTTTTTTTCGCGATTTTTGCATTGATTTTGCATGAGCGACTTCCTTTCTCCTCCCTTTCCATGCCAACCCCCCGCCTTCCGCCCGCCCACCTCCCAAAGTTTTCGGGAGATTTTAATTGGGGAGGGAAGAGTTGGCAGGATAAGGGAGCTATGTATGCATGCTTTCCTTTTTGATATTTTTGTGAATAAGGACAGCCTGGCTGCTGAAGCAAAGAGCGCTTCCCATACAGATGTCGTTAAGACGTTTTTAGCAAACCAGTATTGGAAGCACCGAAATTATTTTAATTTGAAAAGACAAACGATTGCTGAGAGATTGTTGGAACTGGAATGCGCTATTGGAAATTTTAAGACTCTGAAATGCTATTAGAAATATTTGATTCTAATGTCTATCATGTTTTTGCACCTTTTGCATTTTTCATTATCGAAATTTTAGATGCACGGAAATTAAATTTGACAACTCGCTATGGATTGGTTGTCCCCATCTCTGTTTTTTTTTTTTTTTTGGCGGCCTTCATCGTTTCTTTGTTCATCGTTGGGACGCTGAATTTGCTTTTCAGGTTTCTTTGTTAGAATGCTGCGAAAGTTGTATCTCTTGTTGAATGCTAATTGAGAACTGGATTTTAGTTCACAAAAATATGGAATTTTGGAGACACAGAGTTTTGCACGAAAATAAAGAAATGACCAATTTTAGATTCTTCTTGAAGGATCATCAAGGAGGATCAAACAGACATTTGAGATTTTGAAAACTTGCAAAGTTGGGTGCAGGTCGCTCATATGAATGTGTGGTACTGAAGCTTTTCATGAAAAGATTCATGAGAAGCTTCCATGAGTTTTTTTTTTCAATGTTGCTGCGCATTTGTGTCATTTGCTTAGCTTTAGTACTATAGGCAGAGTGGACTAATAGAGTACAGAGGTTGAAATTACATGAGCAATATACCGCACACAATCACGTCAGTTGGAAAGCGCATCAGCTGGGCCACACACTGCATACTCGCAAAGGCTGCAGCTAAGGAACACTAAGTAATAATAGGCACGTCAACAACGTCCCTTTCATGCCAGCAACGTTCAGTATAGGATCGCATTTGGCATTCGGCCATCAGCACTGATAACGTTATACGACAGCTTAGCAAGCGACCCAGTTATGTATACACCAGGGAAATTCGGGTGAGTGCAAAGAGAAGGAAGCAAAAATCCGTTATTTTCAGTTGGTTCATCCTTAAGACACCGAAAGATGGAGCTCAAACGCCGCTTTATTTAGCACTTTCAAAGTACGTGTCAGGTGTTTCCGGACAGTATTTCAGGTTGGAAATTTTGTTTTCAATGATCGTTGATTTTTTTTTTTGAAGTGTGTTTGAATCGGAGCCCATCTGTTTCAGAAGTTCCATTTGATTTGATTCTCCACCGTTTCGAGCTTGTACGGGCAACCAACCCAGCCGTAGCACTTTCTGTCTCTTTTGGCTCCATCCCTTACCTTTTTCACAAGTATGACGAGCAAGCAGTCATTTCATGACGAATTCTGGCTGAATGATTTTTATCGACCAAAATGGCAGTCAGCATTCTCACTTGATTTCTTCCGATTCGCCACAAATTATTGACAACATTCTCAGCAGAAGACGGGAAACTGTGATAGGGATTGCGCACGCATCAGCTCAAAGAAATGCTAAAGTGGTTGCAGGAAAAGTGTTCCAGAGCAATCGCACTTATAATGAATGAGATATGTGCGAGGAAAACAAGAAATGAACGCCTGCATACAAACCAGATTTGACATCAGAACGTAGTTTTTGACAAATTTAGTTTCTTTGTTTTTTTTTTCTTGCTCGGTATCATTAGGAAATGGAAATTCGTGGTTCTATTCATTCAGTTGATTGGCGTCAGTGTGTTTCATTGATTGATTAGTTCAGAGTGAGTTTACATTTTAAAACTGCCTGTATCTCCTTAACTAAACTTGTTTTTTTTTGTTTGTTTCAGTGAATGCACTCAGAAGCAGTCGTTGGAAGTGGACGATTGGGACAAGAAATGCGAACAACTATACGAATATTCGTTGAGTGCTTGTGGACTCAATAATGTCGTGCTCAAGGAATAAAATAACCGTTTCGTTTTGCAGTAGTCATAGCAAAAATGTTTCACTGAAACGCTTTTAGATGCTACGAATAGCTCAAGATTCGCTTCACGTTCTAATATAGACAGTTGTGAACTCTTTAAGAAACATCGCCCTGTCCTCATATTGCCAAATCCGATGGGATAGCGTTACTGGATGTAAACAGAGAACAGTTGAATGAAGAAATGCTTTTAACTCGCATAATTTTTCTTTCTTTATTCAATGCTCGATAATTTAAGGTGTTTTGACCTGAAAAAATTTCGTTCATTTGTTGCTTCAAAAAATTTGTGATTCTGGGTGGGGGGGGGAGAGAGGGGTGATTTTTGGCGGTTGTTGTCGTTCCGAATGACGCTTTTTTCTCAGCATTTTTCCCTTAAGTGTGCTGAAAAATACAGCATATTGTGAGAGTGATAAAAACGATAATTTTCTGCTATGTTTAAGAAAAAGACTTCACTGAATGAAAAGTTTATCATGGCGAAAACCTTTAGTGAATGAAGGACCAGTTCTTACGTTGAAGCGGTCTATATGTGCTGTTTGGTGTTGACATCAGGAAGACGTTACGTGGGCTAGAAAAAAAATCGTTTTATGTCTTTATCGCATAACAGAGATGCTTTTTTTTGAGTCTGTCAAATTCACCAAAGTTAAGGATTTGAAAGTGGAACGTTTGTTTATTCTACGATTTGGTCATCCTTTTGCTTCGGTGTTGATCTGTTTAATAGCACTTTTTTTCTATTATTCTACAATATTCTCGATTTCCATATGAGTTTTAGACTTTTAAGGAAGTCAGATGTGTGGCCGACCTAAGCATTAAAGTTTTAATGATTCTTTTTATAGGCTGAAATTGAAAATTTATATTCTTCAGTTTGCTGTCTGTGATTTTTCTCGGTATTATTTATGATCACAGACCGCATGATTTTGTGTTTTGCTCGAAGATACCAAACAGCTGTAAAAGCTTGTGCTTGTTGTGCGTTTATCGGTCATTTTTGTCATGATTGATTTATTTATCTTAATTTATTATGTGATAATTTGATATCGTTTTGTTTTGATTTGGGTGGACGATAGATTTGCGAATTTGCCTTTCGTGTCGTTTCCAGTACCACCGTTTCAGTGAAGGAGCAGTAATTTCTTTTTTCTTTTTTTTTAAAATTAACTGCGCAAGGTTACCAACTTTATCACCATCGATAGCTGAATGCATCAGTTATGTTTGAGGGGCTACATCGAATTTCACGAAAATTTTCGGATGTTTCCAGATGCCCTTTTTCGAGTTGCTATTTGAAATGAAATTTGCGCTTGTTTCAAATTTTTTCGAAACTGAAAGTGTTATACATTCGACGAGCGGAAAAAATTTTAAAATTTTCCTATGACTTCGGAATCCTTTTTCTCCTAAGAGTGTTATGATTATAGAAAGGGGAAGTTGAAGTTGGAGCGACCGGCTACAGAAATATCTCAAAATCGGTTTCTTTCGTCGAAATGTCGGTCTGTTTTGTGAACCACTATTTGCTTTTTCCGTTTTTTTTTATCGCCTTCAAAAACAAATGAGCATTTTATACATCTTGTTCGCCCTATTTTGATGGAAGTATTCTTTTCAGGCTTATGTGCAGCTTCAATTTGGAGAAAAATAACTTGNGGAGGGGAAATTTCCTGTGTTTCGACCTTGATTATACGACAATGTCTTAGGTACATCGTCCTCATGTTTCTCACATCTCTCTTAGCAGTTCATCTATCACTTCGAATAACTTTTCCTGTTTGAGTATGCTGTAAAAATAGCCCTCTTGCCGATATAGCCACCTTTTCTATAAAATTGTAATATTAGCACCATGGTTCCATTTCATTCCTCCTTCAAGAAAAGTATTCATTTCCGTTTCTCAGCAAGAAAACACTCAGCAAAGGCTGAAAGATTCATCCATATGCTCAGCCCTTACCATCCCGAAAGAAAATGTCATTCAGCTTCGCAGATTCGAGGGGTTGTATTCAAAGTTACGTGGTGTCGTTCTGAGGTTGCTTTTATAAGTTTTGCACTTGTTCATTAATTTTTGTGGTTTTATTTCGTCTGCTGTTCTTTCAATCACATAGGAAACTGCTCTGCGCCTTGCATTTAAAGCGTTTTTAATGACGTTTATTTTCCATTGTTATTAAGAGTTCATCTTTCAACACTGTATTTGATATAGCGGCATTGCTAATATTATTTGGTCGCCTATGACGAAAGTATAGTGGACCATAAAAGGATGTGTAAGTTGTATTTACGTGTGATTTTTATCCATTTCTTTTTTTCATTTTTTTTTGAACTGTTATGAGGGTCACATGGGAACAGTTGTTTGGGATTGCACATTTCGACGATATTTATTTTGTTTTAGAAAACTTTTTGCATACACTATTGAAATATGCATAGATGCTGTAGCACTGACCAGTAGTATCAAATTAACGTCTTCGTATTCCTGGAGAGTTAAGAGAGAGAGAGGAATATTTGTAAGGAATCGGAAATACAGAACGAGCTTTCCTTCATTCGTTCCTAGGTTTAATTCGACCAGTTTTTGTTCAACTGAGGCGTTAATTCCATTCTTTGGATAATCTCGTTTTATGTACGTCGCCTTACAATACATCATCGTAAGAATGAATGTGCGAAATTCAAATATTCCAGTTGTTTCAATGCAGTTCAGGGAAGTAATTTAGGCGGCTCAGTTATGCGAAGATTACTCGCCTTCTTTGTAGTAGAGCGTGATATCTGCGTTTTATGGGCTTTACGAAACTGGGTTTTGCTCACGTTTTTCGAAAACTCGAATTGAGGATATATCTTAAACGTTGAATTAGCGATATATACTTTCGTCGCTATAAATTATTTGTAAAGTTAGGAAGAGTCAATTGTGTGATGCATTTGGTGCGATCATTATATGAGAATTGTACGTTTGCTGTTTTCCTTGTCTTACCACCAGTCTGTATCTTTATGCGGTCTTTTTGGTCGTTTTAGCATGATTATTTGTGTGCTTTCAATTTGCCTATGCCATCGCGTGAATGGCGTTTCGACGATGAATACACGTGGTGAGAGGGTCGAGTTACTTGATTACACTTTGATCCGCCTGATCCATATAACTGCACAAATTGCTGGTAATTGAACCGAAGATGATTGCATTGGTGGTAAATTTGCGTGATATAGTATATTGCGATTTTCAATACGAGCACTGACCCTCAGTGGTTAGTTAGCGTGCATCGTTTCTGATTATATAGCTGCTAAAGATAATCTTACTAAGCAAGAATTTATATTGTTTGCGATTTCGAAAGATTTCTAGCACTCATTATGCTATTTCTAGTGAAAGGACATAGCACGGTAATCGTTTTGCACCACAAAAAGTTGGAAAATTTACCTTAATGGCAGCCGATTTACAAGTTTATCCTGCGCTACGTTAAAGAAGCGTCGTATACGTCTATGATTTCACTGCACTCGTTTTAGGTATGTGACGGGTCAACTTCTGAACTGTAATTTTGGGAAGTACCGAGAACAGTTTACGAGGTTAATATCTGGGAATGCGGTGAAAAGTACTGAATTCAAGGATCGGTCAAAATCGGTATTGTGTATGAAGTGACAAGTTCAAGGGGTGGACTAAATTTAGGAGGCCGAGAGGGAGGCAAAGCTTATGTGAAACGTCATTTCGACAATAGAGCCCAGTTCAAGAAGAAGGTTGTATTGA
>JPKZ01000158.1:112579-127596 GCA_000803305.1 Toxocara canis | reverse complement strand
GGGGAAGGGAACTGAATTCGATGGTTAACATTTACATATGGTTTGAAGGGCGTGTTGATCACAGATTGCGAGGAAACATTTTCGAAACATTTATTAGCAATTCTTAAGAAACGAAAAATTACAAATTCGCTGAATTTGTACAACAATCACAGTTAGTAGCCAAAGTTCTAACAAGGACTGAAAGTGTCCTTAGCGCATTTGCTTTGTCATTCCATAGTTTTTTGACTTTTATTTCCGAGCGATCCAATTTGTTTTGAGCAATTGAAGTCAAACTTCTTTGGATCTAGCGGTATGGGCATAATATGGACAAGTCAAGAAAAACAAAAGTACATCGAACGGAGGCTCAGTGATGTTCTTCCAATTGTCGTATTGAGGTATGCAAGTTCTCTTGTTTGGAAGGATGGAAGCGTCAACGTTTTCTCATTTGACAAATGAGAAACTCAGTGTTGAGAAGAAATAATTTGATGTTGTATCCGATACTGAGTATTGTATGACGATAGTTCGACGTCCTTATTACATGGTACGAAGTTCTGGTTGACTAGAATCTGTTTACTGTCGTCGGGACAACGCATTCTTGTGAAAGCATTTTAGCTTACATAATCTAAGGACACACAATTCGATACAATCGTTGCCGCACATATAATTATGAAAAATAAAAATTATAAGCAGATGTATAGTAAATTGTACATGGCATAATATTTCTTGCGAAGCCAAAACAACAGCGTAGTTTTTTTTCTTTAAATCCAAAACACTCTTATCATATACTTCTGCTATTTCCGCTACTTTTACCGTCCTCATTATTGTCTCCGTCTAAATAGTAGCGCGTAAATGATGGCTGTATTTTTGGGAATTTTCTTCGTTTTTAACTTACAAAAATTTTTATCGTTAAGAAAAACCTTCGGAATTTTTGTTTTTTTTTTGAGTTGAAAGAGATAACTTTCCTATTGACGGATTTATGAAGCAAACTTTCAGAATGTGCAAACGATTATATGCTGCAATCACATGAGACTCATACAGCGTTCAATAGTAAATAATCCTCCATATGGAATTATGAGCCAATTTTCTTTAGCTAGTAAGAGGGATAGAACCTTAACAAATATATCTTTTATATTATTATCCCATCTTCTTTGACAAACATGAATTCATCTTTTCTTTTCCATTTCACAAAATTTTCTGAAACGTTTGCATTAAAAAGAATGAATTAATCACTTTCCTGGACTCATGCGACTAATTGGAGAAGCGGAAAATGAAACATTTCACTTTTGCTTCTTTAAAGTCAATTTATTTTTTTCATCCAATTCCGGAATCGCTAAGCTAGAAATGACATAAAAAATAACGGTTTGAGGATATGAATATTTGCGTTTTATTCTGCAAATAAGCAGCTCTCTTGAACTGATGCAATAGACATTTCAAATGGAACAGCATGATGAGGAGAAAAGCGAAAAGTAATTTTTCATGTTCTGCAAAAAAATTGACCCGAAGCAAGCAGCGAACAAATCGACGTAGAGTTTTTTGCAACAACTGAACATCATATACGAACGGCTAACAACAACGCATTTGACGAATTATGCTCACTAACGTTTCAACTATCGGCAGCAAATTCGAATGCTGAAAGAAATATGGGAGATGGCGAGTACGAAAGAGATTACTCGTTAAAGCTGTATACCATTTTTCGTTGACCAAACGTTAAGCCTTCTGTTCTGAAAAAAATAGGTCTTTATTTATTTTAATAATATAAATTGCTTGGAAGTGCGATATTGAGAGGCAGGTCATCCTGCCTTGGGGCACAATATAGCGGCCAACTTCAAATACATTATAGTTCAGCAGAAAATAGCCGTCACGTTACGTAGGTCATATAGGGCAACCTCGTGTCCATTTCACACGTATTAAATTTGTTTGTGACTCAGTATCCTCATATATACACGACACGCGTCTAATGTTTTCGAAGTGCTGCGGTCGCAGTCATCCATTAACGACAGCCATAGCTTTTTTCGCAACTGGTCTTCATGAACAACATAAAGCGTCGTAATACGATCACCATGCGTATTACGCAGTAGGCATCTCATCATCAGTTATGGAGCAGTAAATGAATGCTGTTCCAATCGTTTAGATTTAGCCTTATTGCGATGTCCGTTGAAAGACTAAAATTTTAGTTAGAACACCTTTTAAGGGATTCGTAATAGGCATTAGTAATAGCCAACAGCTTCAACATATTGTTCTGGAAAAACATATTTCACTGCCAACGGAAATGTCCAACCGAATTTGTTTAACTGTTGGTAATAAACTTAGAGAATTGGAGGTCTGAGATCTATTTCACGTATATTAGGGGCTGGACTTGACAAATGAATAACTTCATAAAGTAGCTATTTTATTGAAGACCACAATAATAAACCGCGTCATTCTATAGCTGGCATTTGCAGACGAAACGGCTAGGCAAAAGTCGAACTTAAACTTCAGGTTGCTCTAGTACGAAGTTGAATCCCCGATCGCCACATCAAAACTGTATATGGTCGGTTCGTTGGAGGGATAAGTTCGGATGTCATGATATCGTTATGGAATTTTATAACAAAAAAAATTTATGGTTTTTTCCTCAAGAACATTAAAAAGCAACAAATGTATCATAATTTCTGCCGAAAATTCGCAAAAATGAAACTCTTTAAATTTCCACTAAAATTCGAGCAAATTCCATTATTATAACTATGCGATCCATTGTAACATTACGATAATTCGTATCATGTATATGAGCAGGCCAAAATTATCTCCAAATATAGTTATAAATGTGCTCCAATTTAGATCCATTTGCAGAGCTGACACGGTAAAGCGTCTTACGGTTAGTGACACTTTTAATTCTGTAAGTTCGCACAATAAGGGTATCATAAAGTGAAAATTCGTAATAAGCTACCGTAGTTTCGAAACTGCAAAAATGATCCCATTCTTCGAAAACTTCCTATTGGTCTCCCAGCCATTCTCAACTAGCATCAAAGTTCTGAAGCTTCTTGCTTACATTCTATTTGTTATAAACGTTGTCTTCGTCGAATGGAAGTTGGGAAAAGATTTTTAAATAAGTTGTTTTTGTTGTTCTGATGTTGCATTTGGACAACTATTCCTAGCATTTCTGTTTGCTTCGGATCGTTATAAAATTCACCCCTGTTAAAGAGAGCTGTTAGAAAGACAAAGTGTTAGATTGTCGTGCAGAAACAATAGCTAACAAGTATGAGAGAAATCACGATTGGAGGGATCAGATCAGGCACGACAAAATTATAACCGAGAAGATATAACGACCATCAAAATGTGATTAATATCATTGACGAATTTCTTAGCTTTTTTAATTTTATGCTTCTAATCAAGTTTTTTCTAAACTTTTCGTTTTTTTACATTTAGTTTAATTAGGTAATCGAATTAGTTTAACAAAGAGTTGATTCGAAAAAATCAAGAAGGAATCACAAATGTGTTACGAAAAAAATAAATCTAGGTCTGTTTTAAAAATTCGAATCTGTTTTTTTTCAAATGTTTCAGTTCTGTGGAGCATGAATGAGTTTACACCAAGACATCGACACTCATTATTTAAAAACGGAAACATTTGACGATGAAATGAGCAAAAACATGTTCAGCTGACCGAACATTTCATTTTTAGATGTTCTTCTCCAACGATCGCAAAATTTGGCCAGAGATTGGCTAAAGTCTTTAAAGTTCAAAAAGAAACGCCGAAAATCATTGAAAAGAAAAACTTGAAGTCGGAAATTTTCTCGGAAAAATTTCTGCTTATGAAAGCAAACGATGTTAAGTACGATTGCATCCTGTTCTAAATAATTTCAATAGTTTTTTTGGAAGGGGAAGGAGAAGGGTGCAATTCGTTCATCAAAACGCTATATTTACATTCTGCCAAAAATTACGATTGTTCCCACGATAGCATTTAAAATTGAGATTTCAAAAAAATATGAGATATTCGACGAAATGATGTCATTTGATACTCGGCAAACGCTAATGTTTGTGTTTCAGATCAAGTGTTCTGGCCAGTTTTAAATCGAAATATATCCAAAATTTCGTTGGCTGAAAGCATCAAGCAACAATCTGAATGGCTAACAATCGAATTCTGATACCCATTAGATGTTCTTCGTCAGCGTTTGTAAAGAATCTATGCATGGTATTCTTTCTTTTGCTCGAATAAAATGTATGCTAGGGGGAAGCGAAAGATCCGTGCCTAAGTTGTTCGGTTCCTGTTCCAAAAAGTCGATCGATAAACTTAAGCAGTCAATACAAGTGAGTGATAAATAGTGTGTTAATTTGCTTGTCGTCTAAAGAAGAAACAGGGTCGGTCATTCGCGGTCAAGACGCATTTTCAAGAGACAAATATGTTAGTCATCTCACTGAATTGTGTATGGGACAACAATGGGGGTGTGGGTGATAGCCAACAAATCACTCTCAAGAGTATTATATCCTCTATACATCTTGCCAATTAAACGACTATCATAAAGCGTAATTATGTTGAGTGATTGATACGAACAGGATGTGAGTTGCATTCGCAATTGCATATCCTAAATTCAATTACTGCTAAAGTTAAACTGAAAATGTCGCTCATTTACTTCTTCAGTTTGGAACAAAACTGAAAAATTCTGCTTCATGCGTATTTTGTAGATGGAATTTTGTGAACGAATTCGAGAAAACCTTTTCGAAGACTGCATTCAACAAGTAAAGAAATGAAATTTGATTAAAGGAGATTCACGTGAAATCTCATACATACGGTTCACTCGTTCATCCTAAGACATTTGTGATCATAGACTTGATCGTTATCTATTTTGAAGAGTTAGACTCTCAGTGATCTTTTTCTTCTTATTTTTGACTTAAGGAAGAAGGTGAGCAAAAGGTAATCGCTTAGTATAGAAAAAAAATTTTACCCAAAAACTTCGAATTCATCACAATGAAACTCTTAGAATGTTATGTTCTTTTCACTCATATCTTCTACCCATAATTCCGAGATGAAACATAAGAAAGGGCTTCCTTGGGTTTTTTTTGCGTTAAATCACTGAACACGCTTTTCAGTGTACTACCTCTTATCTTCAATAAGTTCGTGCCATCAGTGTTAACGCATTTAAAATGCAGCCAATTGCCCGTTTCTGTAGATTCCTCTTGTTCGATATTAATTTGAATATTTTATAAGATAATATATGGCAATACCTATTTCTAAATCTTGTTATCAACTGAACTGATAATGCTTTGCGCACATTCACGATCAAAATAGCTTACCTCAAAAAAAGGATAATAGCAGAATTTCAAATCAACACCAATAAACTTACATTAGACTTCGTTATTCATCATCAAATCACCGTGCACTCTATGCCAATCGCTGAAACCAACGGCGCCCGGATAATAGTAAACTTCCATTATCTAAAAAGCAACAGCGGTGTGTTTCTTTACTTCTTTAGCTTTGTACCTAAATACTCAAATAACGCATACGTGCTCCTTTAGTAAATAGTCGTTGCAAGAAGCGTCGTTTACATCGATGAAATTCCAGAGAATAATTATGCGAAAAATCTCTTGGTATTATCAATCGTCAGCGTTTAAAAACAATGTGCTATGAATGCGACGATTTCATATCTATTTCTTTGTTCATTGATATCGTGTTTTCGCTGATCAGTTGCAAAATCTATTTTAAACAATTGTAAATTGTGCTGACATTCAGTGCTTAAACAATGACAGTCAGTCCGAGCGATTTAAATGTTTGAAGCAATCCGACAAAATGTTTTTCGGAATGCGAACTGCAAATTGCAAAAAGTAGAAAAATATATTGCCCTCATTGGGAAAGCGACTAGCACAGCGCAATTAAAATATCATAATTCCCAGATTTTTCTTTGTTTAAATTCGAAAATTTAAATGTTCTCAAAAATTTTGTTTCCTTGCAGGCAGTTAAACTTGATTCTTTCTACAGTTTTGAAATAAGCAAATAAATCACCGTTCTCGAAAAGTCCAATGGGACAGTGAGGCAGATGAAACTTCTGTTAAAGAACGAACTGTCATATAATGAACATTAAATTCGCGCATAAAGGAGGCGTTTCGTTGCGGCGCTTTGCGCAACAAATGAGTGTTTGTTTCAAAAGCGATTTTAAGACTGTAAGACTGTTGAAAGTGATGAACGAATGTTCTCAGCAATACTTTTCTTTTCTTGCGGAACGTCTCAGATATTCAAAATTCCATTATTTTGTTTCCCTTGATCGCTTTTTAATGACGCTATCATGTGCAAAACGCTGCGAAAAGAAAACGTTAAGTGTGGATTTGATTAAAAATTAAACTGATTGCCGGCAGTGAAATGCATTTCATGACGAAAGGAATTCGAAAAACGATAACTTTAAAGAATCCAACAGATGAGGACACTACTTTTATCAATGTCGCTCTTAATCGACAAATTTTGCCTCCCTCTCCCCTTTCACTTTGTTGAACGAGAACGGAAAAGCAGCGCTACGTGTTCATGCTGGAAATCAAGCAGTTAATGTCCCTGTATAATTCGCGGTGAGGTCCGTGCGAAATAGTGCTTTAAAACTTGAAAGCATAATCAGCCTATAGTGAGATGGATTAAGCTCATATAGATGCGTTGGGTGAAAGAAAGAGGAATATATGTATTAAATGGAATAACAGTGGTTTATTTACAAAACCCTAAGTTCGGGTGTATTTGTGAGAAGACTACACAAAAATCTATTAGCCGTTATCCTTTACCATTCAAGAAAAGAATCGTTGGGGATACAATTTGAAACTTCGACGAAAACTTTTTAACAAGAAAAAAAATCCCTTATGGAATTTTAATTTCTTTTAAGCAAAATTGTCTTTTCAAGGAACAAATTGGCCAGCATTTTGAATGCTATCTCTCATTACTGAAAACCAAGAAAACTTACTCCCTAGCGCGATATTACCATCCACAATTTATAGTTCCGCAGTAGAAAGGAGCAAAAAATTTATATTTGTTTACAACTTTGTATTTTTCGTTCAAATTTCATGTTCAGTTTGATAGCAGAATGATCGTTATCTGCTCAAAATTGCGATTTTCTTTAACGCCCTTTGATATTAAAAAAATCATTCTCTTTACGGCAACTATGGATGTGTGAACTGTTTAAGTCACTCATTAAAAGCAGATGCTATCAAAAAGTCCTCTAAAGTGCCACATTCAATTAACTCAAAAGTGATAGTAAAGCCAAATGAAATGAGATTATTAAAATTTTGAAATGAATTGATGTTTTCTTTTTTCACATTTCTATAGTGAGAAGATAGCATTATGCCGGGTGCATAACACAGCGGAGCTTTGTGTATAAATCGCATTACACATCCAGTAAAGTCCCTGTTGATTAAGAGATCACGACGCTGTAAGGAAGAGCGTATTTAGAATGCGGAGGGAGGCTGGGCGAGAAGCTTTTGCAGTCCTTGTTAACAGCTTGTACAGTTCATACGGTTAACACCTTGGTGAGATTTTTCGTGAAGTTTGTGTAATTCTCTACTAAGGATGACTCTACAATTTTAGCTAAGACTGCCAAATGTGGAAAGTGCAAATGTGGAGGAAATTTACAAATTAAGGAAAAGTGGGAATTATGCTGTTGCATAGTTTACTTATACTTTTTAATAGCGCTTATATTCACTGCAAAATGTCAACACTTTCCCGAACAAACTCGTGTTTACACGTTTTAAGCACTCCGTCGTAGCAATACTATCCTAATTTAAGTGTTCAAAAATTTGTTTTCTTCATATCCACTGATTGGCTATAACATCTAATTCCATCCCTTCGATATGATGAACGATGAACTTACTCCCGCGCCCATGCACTTCTGTTTTCTACTTCGCAGAACTGGAAATATGGCCTTGCGTTAAAAATATGACCTAAGGAATGGTTCTTTTAGAGGGACGGAGGTTAGGTCAAAAGTGGCGCAACATTCACGGCCTTTAGAGGAAGCGTTCACTATTCGAGGAAGCTTTACTCGAATTGCTAAAGTATATCAAAAACGTTACTTGTTTCATCTCACTACACATTGTTTAGATTTTCGATCTATGTCAATTTGCTTTGAACTTAACAGTTGCTAATTGGTCCGGAATTTGTTTAAAAAAGGACATAAGAGCATAGAAGAATCAAAAGAACTACGAGATTAGGGAGGTGGAACTTAAGCCGAAGTCCGTTCGATTGTATGAATCGCACCACACTAGATTGCATTGTTTGCATTGGTGCGTTTATGTTTCGGAAAGTTTTCAATTCGAGTTTGCATTATTTAAATCTTTAAAAAAAAATTTTCAAAAGATCGGCACTAAATTTTAGCAAAGTGAATGAATTGCAATTGCTATGCTGTGAAAAAGCGCAGTAAAAGAAGATATAATCTGTGCTATTTTAATATCATTAAATTCGCCTTCCATTACGTTCAAAACTACCGTAAAGGTATACGTATATTTGCATTCGAATCTCTATAACTAACACAGCTTTTGTACCACAAACGGTGATCGACGCTGTAAAAATCCATCACCTAAGGTGAAATCAGCTGCAAAGCCCCAAAATCGAACTCGAAAACGATTTACAGTCTTCCTTCCCTATGTTGTGTCACGTCTGATTGTTTTGTGTACAAATGAAGTGGTTAGCAAGTTTTCCTAAGTGTTTGGCGCTTAGCTACGCTATCTGAAGTACCTTGTGCAGCAATTATTTTTTAAATACTGGCATCTTTATGGCAGTGTTAAATGATTCTTCTGTGGCGCTAGTATGCTTGTACATTCAGAAATACACAACAGCGAGAAGTGTAGCAGTAAAGAGATGTTTTGTTGGATTGGCTGCGAACGAGGACGAACAACATTTCATTAGCGAGTTTCCCTTGGGAATGGGAATGAAGAGCGTTCGACTGGTTTCTGAGGTGAAATCCAATCTACTCGACTCAACTCGAACGAACGACGGCTCGACAATACTCCGAATTGTATCACAACCAAAATCTACACAAACAGATTCACCTTGTTCAATACGGCTGCACGTAGTGTTTACGCAAATATGTAAACAAATAGCCGCATAAGATTGTTCGTCTTCAGATTATTTGCAGTATGATGGTCAAAGTTTAAAAGAAGGGAAATATTTCATCATAAAAATACATTTTATCTGACTTAAAGAGTTCCCTTAGTTATCAGGGAAACTGCTAACCGAATTAAGGGAAACGTTAGGCGAGAGAAGATTGCGATAAAAAGAACTGCCTGAAAAAAAAAAACACGATCGTTCTGCATTTTTCACCGTTCGCATCTGCACAACTTACGCATCGCAGACCCACCAACCGTGCAAGTTGTAAGAGGTGCGCAATGTTGGAGGAGTGCAGTTGAAAAATATCAGTTTCGTAGGTGATTAGGCGTATTATTTCAAAAAAAAAAGTGATTTTTGTAAAACTGCTTTTTCACGGTTTCACTTGAGATTTATTTGAGTTATGAAGTCTGATGCGTTTACTAAATGAAAAAAAAAGAAGTCTGAGATTTATTCAACGGTAAGGGGCAACGAAAGTTTTTGGAATGTTCAATGTTGTTAGCTCGTTCCAAAATGATTTTACCCACCGCTTCACTACACTCCTTTTTCCAACTTTTACAATTTTGAGTTGTTTTATCGCTCCCTTACGTTCTCGTTCATTTTGTTTGTTTAAAAAAAAACGGTTTTCATTATTTTCGACATTGACGATGATATAGGAGTGAGTAAGAAGGTAGCACGGGCGTAAAGGCGAGTGGCCAGTTTACTACGCATGTTTTCATGCCTTCATTGATGTTTTCGCTCGCATGACTACTTCTTAAGTGCCTTCATAAACTTGAATCACAACAGTAGTTGAAGGTCACAGTATCATCTGCCTCATAATCGTTAGTTTTTTTTCTTTTTCAAATCAGTATCTTCTCATAGAGCCTCTTATGAGCGGATGATAACTTTCGAATTTTCATTCAAAAATTTCTCAAACATTTATCAGATTAGCGAATATTTTATGAAGTGGCTGATTGCAAGACCATTACGATATTTGCATCGATCGATCGAATCGTTTTCTCCAACCGAATCTCATCTGTCTTTGTTTCGTATGTGTTACGCTTTAATGAAATACGTACAAATTCCCGGAAGAATTTTTTGTCGCTTATAAATTGGTGCCATTGTCAGTTATCGAATTATTATACTTCAAAATTTTCGGCGTTGAAATTCATCGTAAACACAATTCGCGATCACTTTACATATCGCTCAGCGCCTTCATCATAATAATATGAGCGTTTTAAATCAAAGATCAGCATAACCTACAAAAAAGTGCAATTCTTCGCTATATTTTTTTGCGTCAAAAATACAGTTATCTATCATTCCTTCTGAAGGCGATCTCAGTTACTTGAGAATTTTTACTTCACCTTTATTAGTTTTCAATATGTTTTATGCTGGGGAAAAAATGCAAATTCATGAGCTCATGAACCTCACTTACCCAATGATTAAATGAATCCCGCGAAATAATTTTTCGTGGAGATTTTGAATAACGATCGCCTGGAAATTCAACGAATAATGTCCAGTAGCCTTTTCGACGTACCTGCAGACAAGACATCGGTCAAAGAAGTCAAAAAATAAAATTGACGCCTACGATTGGAGAAAACTGAAATACTGCAAGCCACCAAATTCATATCTTGGTAGTGAAAGTACTTCAACTGCCTCAGACAAGGAGACCTGAATTTGAGGAAAGGCTGAATTTGGAAGGAACTGGCTCACTTGAAATCTCGTCTGGCAGAAAAGAGGGGAACTGAATATAAATGAGGGTTTTTTGGAAAGAATAGGACGAGGAGAGGGGGATGAATATAAGCTCAAAAATATATGGCAGTTATAAATTCAACTTAGTGCCTTTCTGCAGTGATAAAGAAGAAGATAATTTCTTATTTTCCACAGTTCGAATATTTCTTTCACTTTTGCCGCATTATTTTTTTCCAAAACTACTCCCTTTTTTTCAAGTAATCTAAAAATTTCGCTTTATCGACTCATTGAGCGTAGTCGGCCGAGAAAAAGACATCCGAAATCATGAAATGATGGATTTACTGAGGCTTTATGAGCAACATTACAGATTTCTTTATGGTCTTCAAAATTTTATAAGACGTACAATATACGGTATCTATAGAATGAGTGAATTTCAATTAATTTTAGTGACTAAATTAGGAGCTCTCAAATTTTGGTAACCTCTCGTAGACTTGCCTCATAAGTTTTTGTGAAGACATCTCCTGGTGCAACATAGAAATCAGCGGTGTGGCCGACTCCGTTAAGCCGAAAGAATTTCGCTTCAGTGACATTATGATTCCTCACCGATAACGTCAAATCGTATCGTCGAGGAAAATATCGATGATATTTACGACTGGCCAACGAGTTGGACACTAATAATAAAACGATTGGCAAGAGTAGCCTTAACGAACGAGCTAACAGCGAATGCATATAGATCGAAGATGGCTCTCGTCACAATTGCCTGAAAAAAATGTTTAGGGGGTTGAATCAAATCTTTTTGTGCTCAACTGTAATACTCTATTTTAGTTTTTAAATGCAGTTTACTACTGCATTAAATGCAGTTTACTACTGCATTCTTGCCTAGTTTTGCTTACGGTTATGTATTCTTTGTAGATGCCATCCAAAAAAACTGCGTCTGTGCTGCTAAAGATTTTAGTTGTTGTTTATTTGTGATTGAAATTTTATTGATGGTGATGAATTTACTCAAATGATAATGAAAAAGAGAAAATTCGTTCGAACCAAAACGATTAGAAATCCTCGATAACTCCTCAGAGATACAACCGTTTCGCATGAAACGTGAAGCAAAAAAAATTTAATGACGAAATCATTCAATACTTTAAGAAAAATTCACAGTTTCCAATAGCTGAAGCTTCATTGATCGATTTTTGTTTGTAGTTTTTAAATGTCATATTTTTTCCCAGTCAGTTATTGCTTCTGTTAAGTGATCAATTTGTTGCCTGCTCACAAGATCATCCTTTGAAATCTTTCGTCTGGTGAGCAAAAATTCGCGACCATCAACTTAGCTTATCAGGTCGGTGGAAGTATCATCGAGTTTGACAAAAAGTTTAGCGCGCAAGAACAAAAGTTCCATAGTTGCACAGCGGCTGCAAGAATCATAAATCCCCTTCATTCCGTCAAAAAATAGTTTTTTAAAATGTGTTTAGGTGATACGCATATTGCTGATTTCCTTGTACTGTGCAGTATTAGAGAGTGACAGTAATGCCATGCTGCAAAGGTTGACGAAGCTAGATGAGATTAAACCAAGTAAAAAGCTTCATTTATCATGAATGGAGCACATTCGAAAAGCCACTTTGCACAGGAACGCAAATTATGATTCTCGAAAAGTCGTGAATTAAACGAATATCCGTCTTCGATCGGTTACAATTTGTATTAACCTATGAAGCACTGTGAAGCAACCAGGTAGAACTATGTAGAACATCCTACCGAATCATATAAAAATGAAGCTAATCATTTTGATGGAGCACCACAAAAGCTATTTATTTCTTTATATGATTTCGCATTAAGACGTTTGCGTTACTCGTGCTCAAATAGCGTGATGATAAAGCAACAATAGCTAATGATACTAAACACAATAATAGAGAAATATCACAATTCTAAGCATATTAGGAGGATTTCCGCCACGAGTCGTTCTCAAAGCTGTCCATAAAATTATGGTACTTATAAAAGATTATTTAGTTTAGAAAGCACCTCATTTCTGCATCTGATCACGCGTCTTTTCTAGCCAAAATGACCTTGCCTCAGAATTATAAAATAGGCGTTACGAGCTCCACTTTCGACTCCTCATATGAGCTCCAGAATGTTCAAAAAATGCAAAAAAATTCTGTTTTTTCCATAACGTAAAAAAGTATGAAATTATGAATGCAATTTACCCACGCTGATCTTTTTCTCTTTTTAAAAGAATTAACAGAATAAGTTCTGCCAACAGTTGTAAAGCGAATCAACACTTTAACTATCATTTTAAAGTGAACAAACATTTCGGAGCTATGAAATGTGCCCTTAAATGCATAAGAATTTGTCATAATTCAGACAAAAAAGCAAAGTAATGTCATAATTGTCATTTAAAAATGCCATAATTCTGAAAAAGGTGCAAAATGCAGTGCAAAACAATTTGGAAAAGAACTTGCCTTATTGACTTTGAGTGTTATTCGAATAACAGCAGTTGCGAAGTATGAAAGTATTATGCGTGCTGCCGTGATGAGTTAGGTCATCATAAGAAGACACTATGATTTCTCAAAATTCTTCACGAAGAAAAAAAAAGATAATTTTTCGCACTTTTTGGCGACTGAGAATTTCGTATCGCTTACAAAGCTTTCTCTACTTCCTCTACAAAGGACACACTATTGCGACGTTTCGTTCACTTCTTTTGTTCTCGTCGAATATCGAACACCGTCGTATCAATTATTTGTATTACTTGTATAATTAATTGTACGGTTTAGTACAACGGCTAGTTCGTATCTGAAAAGGTAAACGGGAGAGTCTGAAATTGTTGCTGCACCAAATTATTGAAAAGACCAGCACACAACACAATGAACCAGAACGAGTAGATAACATGATAGGTGAGCATCATAACATCAATAAGTTATTTGTTGTGTGCAGTAATTAAAAATAATTTAAAAGGATAAAAATGAAGTGAGGTGCATCCAAACGAAAGTAATTTTCGAATTAGTTGAGCCATGTTGGAGCGATGGCTTGAAAATGAGTAAGCACTAAACTGGCAGAAGAAAAGGAAAGAAATATGACGTTGACCTAAACGGTTCGCTAAAATTCGATAATGACGATAACCGTAAAGATCGATCACGATGACATACGCAACGGGGACTAACTCTTCACGTTGAGAAGCAGAAAAAAAAGAACTGTCCAAAGAAATGCGGCATGTTCAAAGAAAACAAAGAAGGGACCGACCATAGCGCTTATTTGCAAACACAAAATTCCTGTTCTATGAGAGACCGACATATCCAATGATGACTAAATAATATGATCGTATGATGTGTAACGCTGGCCGTGATGTAGGGATACATTTTTGTCACACCAGGGTACCGTTTACTCTGTCAACGAATCATTACGGCTTAAAATTGACAATATTGTTGACGATAGCGTTGTTCTGCAATCGCAATACAACAGATGCGCTTAAATAAACCAGGCGGTTTGTGTTCGGAAAGCCAAAATGCGCTGAATGAGGTGATAGCAATCGGGAAGTGTTTATACTGATGTTTCGGTTCCTTGAGCGAAAATTATTGGAAAAAAAAACCGCCAACTGGTGTAATAAAACCGGATTATGATTCAACGAGCAGGAATGTGACAGCATAAACACTCCTACTGCTGCAACCCCATTCGGCGCATTTCGATGTTTTTCTCAGTAACCATCATCTGGTTTATGGGATTACAAGTGCTTTGAAAATTGTTAGGCAAAGACTCCCGAGGAGGCACTTTATTAAGTTGGAGGTTATTTAAAAAAAGTAGCATTTGGGTATTGTGGAGAAAGGAAACGGCTTAGTGAAACGCAATCTTCATGTATGAAGGTTCGATTACATTCTAGGCTATAATGTTTGTAGTAGAGTGGGCCGCAAGAAGGCGAAGGGAGACGAGGACTGAGAGTGTGCAAAGAATATGTCTGATCTCAGTATCGCCGTTTATAAAGGAGCTTGACTTTCTGGCCTTCCACACCCTTTCCCGCCCTCCCTCGCCACCTCCTACTCCTCCCCCCCCACCCTTGCACCCCCTTCCGCAATGGATGGGTTTGAAAATGTAATTTTTAGGAGTTCAGAAAAACTATTCTGTAAGTGATGTATCATCAAGATGAATCTAATGCATGCAGGCACCCTCTGTTTCAGAGTGAGAAAATGCCTTTTCTAGAAAACATGGTGCATGATGCTTTCTAATTTTTAGTTACGAGAGGTCTTTGCAATTTACGAGTGGGGGAGGTATGAGGGATTGTAGGAGGGAGGGGGAGCTGTTATGTAGGACAGATAGACCTTCAGTGGGAAGTGAGGAGAAAATGATCCCTACTTCC
>JPKZ01000158.1:78177-104057 GCA_000803305.1 Toxocara canis | reverse complement strand
TGAAATTGTGTCATTATATGTGCCATATATAAAACTTATACGAAATTCAGGATTTAGGATCTACTCAAATCACCAACAGTCCCATACGGCCCTCAGAGGACCACATTCCGAAGTTTTTTGCGAGGAAAAAAAGAGCAAACATTTGTTTCTTCAAAATAGATAAAAAGGCAATTTAGTTGTTGCGAAAAAAAAACGGAGAGTGAAATATGAAGTTTTTTTTGATGATCAAACGACGGATCGATTACTCTATTCCTGTGAAAAGCGTTTCATTCATAAACGCTGATTGCAATTCAGAAAGAATGCAGAAATTTAAATCAGAATCCCAGTTGAAATGGTGTCATCTACTCGATGAAGTCGCTGATGTCAGGAAGTGGTTGTTAGAGACTGCATTCGAAGAAGGGCGCGGTAGATCCGCTCCAGTAAATAAGGCAATACAGAGGCAAACGAAAAGAAAAAAAAAAGAAAACCGAAACACAAAACACACGTCTTGGATGATCACTTAGAAAAACAAAGTGTGCACAACAAACGCTCACTCATATAAGCAAGCAGTGCGACTCAGCAACGCCCTCGGGAGTGAAGGCGTATTGCGACGACGACGAATCGCCATTGCCTTTCATTGCGCCCCTCAAAAGCCATTCGTCAATACCACGCGCACACACATATTACAGATGTGAAAACCTTAGTGCCGTACAACTCGTAAATAACAAATTTTGAGCAAACGCAGACGCGCAGTTTAGAGCTAAACAAAAACAGATGATTAGAAAATGAATGCTGCAGCGGAAACTGGAATAAGACGGTAAATGAATAGATTATTTGAGGCCGTTCAAGCGATCGTGTTTTTTCATGACCCTAAACGGAACTTCTGTATCCATATCAGCGAGAACCGTTGTGCAGAACAGGTGTCTTCGTCAGCACACCAGCTCGATGCCTGTCTCTCCTGCTCCTCCTTCGCCACACCAGCATTTTTAAGCACCTCACTTCGCCTATGAAATGCTTGGGCGATTGCCTCTGCATAATCATAGCCTCTGATTTTGCATATTAATAAGAAAATCCTGTTACTTGATTAGCAGTCACTTAATCGCCTTTCTTCCAAATCTAGAAGTCCTTCACTAGTGATCGGTTGTGAATTTTTGAACGATCTCTGCATTATTATCGTTGTGAAATCTTAATAGTTATACGAGTACATGCAAGTTTATGAGCTCTACGGTTGCAGTGCATCCGCTTGCTTCTTTCTCATCTGACCAGTCAATCAGCTTTCATGATTTTCAGATTCACAGATTGTATTCGTATGCCGAAAAATCTAACCATTAGTTCAAAAGCATGATTTACGAAATGTTTTTGTTCGTCAGGAAGCGAAAATCCACGCAAAAGTCATGGTTAACTAGTTATTTAATTATTTATTAAATGGTTAACTAAGTAATTATTACAAAAATCATAAGTTTCATCAATTGCCATTGCATCTACATCGTTCTTGACGAGCACATAAAGATAATCAAGATGACGGGAAACAATCGATTACATTTTCCAGCAATTGCTCGCAACAAAAGCGAAGGTTAAAAAAAGCATCTCGAAAAAAGATTGAAAAACTTCATGTAGTTTTTTTTTGCAATAAGTACCTCTTTCGTTACAACATCTTTACGAGGATTTTCTACATCTTCGCCTCTGCAATTCCCTCAACACGAGCAGTATGAGCAGTTGTCCGTGCTACGGTTGCATATTTAGCAGTAATTCATTTCACTCCTATAGTTTTTTTAAACAATGTAACCACCCGCTAATTATTTGACTTTTGCAGTCTCATATACAGCTTCATGTAGGCTTCCCATAATCATCACAAATGATAATGCACATTTCAATCACAGTTTTTGCCAAATGTTATCAAATAACATGCTGAGCGAACGGCCACCTACCTATGTGTATGATTAAAGACTTTGTCATTTTAGGTTAAAGTGATCAATAACACTCGATGCATCGCAAGAAGCAAACTTCTGCATGAAGTTCATATGATTTGCCACTAGTTTTGTGCGTATTTGTGAGTAAAAGTTTAAAGTGACGATTTCGCAAAGGTATAAGCCGACTCTCTTTATTGAGAGTTTTTCTTGATGGATTGCTCATCGACATCGAATATCAAGAAGAAACAGATAATCCCATACTGGAAGCGAATAGGGTACACCTTTGGCTTTCGGCATACTTATCATAAGCTTGCATATTATAACCTACAGAAACGTGTCCTCGGAAATCTGAGTCGAAGCTGTAATTCCAATAGGTGCAACCTTAATGTAAAGATGATGTTAGCGTTTGTTAGTATACTCCGTTTTGTTGAGAAAAAAAACAAATAAAGAATTTTTCACTGTTCTGAAGTAACTGCCTTTTCAGCTAAACGTTCTTTTATACTCATTAGCAGTAATAGCACTCTAAAGATGGTAAAAACCTTAACGCACCCCTTTGTTGTTTCAAGGTACAGCACTAGAACAAGGGAAATTGCACTTCCCATGCAAAACGTTAACGATTGCTTTCTTCTGAACGCAGAAACTCGATAAGAAGATTCTACGTACAGAATTTTCAACAAATAACAATATTGTATGGTGATTAGATGCTGGTATTATATGCCAACATCTAAATCACACTTCTTCTTTTCCTTATAAGTTTACGCGTCTATGAATTCCATTCATAAATTCATTCTAACTGTCCCTTTCATAACGAGAGCACATAATTGACATAAGAAAGCGAAACATGCAGAGTAGCACCATTCTGCGCAAATTGCCGTACAATAATTACATCATACATCAAATAAGCCATCCCGCAAGACAGAATAGGAAAAAAAAATGGAAGGAAGAAGTTAGCAATTGCACCCCCATCAACGAGTGATGAGAAATTGTTAAGTGTTAAGCACAGTCAAACAAAACTTCGACAGGCTTTTTTTCTTACTACGGTGACTTTTTTATTATGCACGGTGATGAAGAAATCGGACAGCTTGAAATTTTCGATTCGTTTCGATGTGAAAGTTCTCACATTTCTTCCAGAAGTCAATACCTTCTAAGAAAAACAGATCAATATCTTAAAAAAGACTTTCACAATAGATTTCGCAGATTTCAAGTAATTAATTATTGCATTCCCACGCCCTATCCCCCTTCCGAAGCCATTACCAAGTTTTTGGCAGTGCATAACCACAATCAGCAGAACGAACAAAAAAAAGGTTCGGAAGAGGTTCAAGTAGATAGCTGGCACGTTCCTCAGCGGATTTTCTATCGAGCATGGCACGGAGACATTATACTGATCGCTTTCTGATAACTAGCATTTTTAAGATATTGTGTTGCAAGTTTTGCATCTGCTGCAACTGTTCTGGTGCATGCGCCTATTTCATGAACCATATCGAAACAACCTGTTTATTCGGCATCCGTTCGCAAATCAAATGTACGTATGCGTTTCGTATCCATGAACTTCTCTGATCGGGTTCACCTGATTACAAGTAGGCTCAATCGCTTATTCGCTTATTCAGTCAACTTTGAACTGTGCTAAAAGTGAAGCAGAAGCAAGCAAAAAGTGTCTCGCATTTCTAAGCGACGTGATGGAAGCGCGAATGATCGAATTGGTCGACTCGATGAGATTAAAAAAAAAACGGCAGTTCTAAATCCACTTAGTCGGATGGCGTACATAGCCGTTTGAACAAAGCAGTAAATTTGGAAATGCAATCAAGCATTTTTTGTTGTTCGAGCAGAGTCGACTGCAACAATGCGAAACGCACACTACCGCCGAATTCGCCATATCGGTTAGCGAATAGAAACGAACAGTGCTATCAGTGAGCATCGTACATCTCCCAAGGATGTTGGACGAGTTTCTCTCTTTCGTTCCTACAAAATCAAATTACCAATCAACGAGACAAAACAATACAGAGAAATGTTTTGTTGCAATATAATTTAGGTAGGATAATGCATTGTGTTGTAGTTTATTATGGGGGTGGGGGAGAGCACTGTAAAATAACGAGTACTCTTTGCTCGAGATCCCGATAGAACTGATGACTTAATGAGATTTTTTTCCCTTTTTTTTTTTTTGCAAGATCTCTCCCATTTGAACGGTGCGCGATTCGAAGAAGCACTTCAGTCAACGAGTGACCGGGACGAGCATTACAATCAGTAATCAATCAGTGTGAGGTACTGCTAGGGAAAACTTCAGTGCGATAAAAAAAATGAACAATTCCGGCTGCATAGACGTTTTTTATATGGCAGAATTTTACAGGGTGTTTATTCGAAATGAAGTAAAACTTGTGGGTATAAAAACGGCCGGTTAAAAAGTTGAAAGAGTTTTGTATGGAAATGGTGTTTACCAACGACCTAGTGCAAGCATTAATCGGATGGATCATATTTACTGCGAACATAATAAGTATACATATATATATACATGCATTTCAGTGCGATAAAAAAAATGAACAATTCCGGCTGCATAGACGTTTTTTATATGGCAGAATTTTACAGGGTGTTTATTCGAAATGAAGTAAAACTTGTGGGTATAAAAACGGCCGGTTAAAAAGTTGAAAGAGTTTTGTATGGAAATGGTGTTTACCAACGACCTAGTGCAAGCATTAATCGGATGGATCATATTTACTGCGAACATAATAAGTATACATATATATATATACATACATATATATATATATATATATATAAAGTGCAAGAAATGACTGTTGTAATGAAGACAGCGGCAAGTGGGTTAGAAATTCACAAATTCAGAACAACAGTGTTTGCAGATTCAAGCTCAGAATGAATCGAGTCAACAAGGAGGCACTGTTGCAAATGAGTAGGAGAAAATATTGTTTTTAACAGCTCAAATATTTCAACCGTTAAGTAAGATACTGCAATACATAGAGTCTTACTCTTCCCCCTTACCTTTCGCTCAACACCTCCCTGAAATAGCTTTCTCTTGGTAGCGTGATAAAAAAATAGCCTATCTGTCCCATCCCTGAATGTAATTGCAGAACACTAGTGACCTCTACTCTTCAGAACGCAACTCGAGCAATGCTAGATGAAATAGTCCCAGTCGAAAACAGCCACTTCGGATAAAAACCCTTTCCTCATCCAGAAAGTATCGAAATTTGTAATTGCAGGTGTTATTATAAGGGACAACATACATACATACGAAGAAGACGAACTGAATATGAACAGCAGGCACTAGCTGTACGTTTGGAAAAGAGCAAATCGTGCAAGTTTGAAGTCCCAATATGTTCGGTGAACACGACGCAATTAATGCACATGAATTGATCGTATCGTTTCTCATCGACTATGCTATTCAGCTCAAATGAACGAATTGTTACGAAATTACGCATAAAACAACAAATAGCAGAACAGCTGTTAATACAGATTAATGAATCATTACGAAATTACGTGCAGAAAAACAGCTAGCAGAAACAATGTGAATCCAGATTAGTGGATTATTGCGAAATTACGTGTAGAAAAATAGCTAGCGGGACAGCAATGTGAATTCATTTTAACGAATTACGTAAGACGAAATTACATGTGGAAAAGCAACTAGAACAACAACGTGAATTCAGTTTTAGGAAATATTACGAAATTACTCGTAGAAGAGCAAATAGCAAAACAACTGTGACTGTGTAAATTCAGTTTAATGAATTTTCGTTTTGTACTTGAATAGACTTAAGTAATATTTCCACACATTTCCCATTTAGTTTTTCACTGACTACTTAATTTAGTTTAAATGAACGAATTTACATGTGCGTCTACTAATGAATAAAAAGTTTTACTTTCTCGTAATCCCACAAAAGAAAATTCATATTTTTTAAACCAATTCCCAAGCAACAAAAACATATCTGATATTTCTGTGTTTTGCTCTTTTGCCGAAATATTCTAAAAAAAGTTATAAACGATAGCGTATTGAAGGCGTAATTGGATTTGCAACTTGCAAGGCTCAAAAAAAAAGAAACAAAGTTAACACGTTCGTAATAACGGCAATGTTCAACCAGATGAATGCTGCTGAAAACGTTCATCGATGAAAACGCGTGATATTTATCCGTAATAGGGTAAGTCAGTAAAATTAAAATTCCACTGTGATCCATTGGGGTATTGCAAAAAACAAAGGATAAATGAATTGAGAAATATCTCATTTACTTTTTTGACGCGTTATGCGTGAATTGTGGACCAGCGTTGCAATTATTGTTTAGTTTAGTATCTTCATGTCTTGATGAAAACATTAACCGAGAATTTCTCCATCATTTAATGGTAAAATGATCCTAGAACTGATTATGAAAGTGAATCTTTCAGAAGTGAACTCCGATGCTTTATGAGCTTGCGACCAGCTTCTATTTTTTTCTTAAATTATAGCAATTTCGAAGCTGATGATTGCCATTAGCATGTTCCATGTTTTTATTTCATATAGTTGCATTGAAAGTTCGTTAAAAGATGCATGAGAAAGATTCGAAATTAATTTTGAACTTAATGATGAAGCAATTCTTCTCAAAAAAAATCAAAATAACGATAGGTGAAGCAAAAGTGTCATTTCGTAAAAGCTGTTTGAAGCAAAGAAAATTGCAGTGTTTCGTTGAAAAAAATGTTCCTATTGATCACACAATGTTTGCCGCACGAAAAAATTGTGAAAAATATAGATCGAGCTGAAAAAAAATTTACACAGCAAAAAGAAATGAATTTAAATACGCCACGAACAAAAAAGCGTAACAACAACATTAGAGGCGTATAAAAATGTAGAGATGAAAGCCGCTTGAGAGGATTCTCCCCTGTTGCTAAGTAACACTTCGATGAGTTAGTTCATCGCGGCGTAGCGATGAAAAATAGTGCGACGACAAAGCGAAACAAATGAAGAACGGAATCGGTGGAACAAAAGCCTAACACTTTCACAAGTTGCAGCTAAACGTAGATCACATTCTTAATAAAAGATTACTGCATTAAATGAGTTTACGAGCACCGTAGAAATTTGTTCTAAATTTTTTCGACTATTTCAACATTCTTTGACTATTCGAATCCCTCAAAAGCAAGTGATGTTTATGGTCTCGTTCGCTCAAGTACGTTTTAATACTAGAACAGTAGTTCTATGGTTGATCACTATGCAAATATGAAAATGATTAAAAGTCGAACAAATGCAGCTTTCCTCGTCAATTTCGCAACTAATTATATCACAAAACCTAACTAAAAGCGAAGAAAATGAATCCTAAACTAGATAAGCTTCCTCGAATAATAACGCATAGAAAGAAATGAGGCACTCAATCCCGAAATAAAGTTTCCACGATTGAATAATCGCTTATTGTTATAATCGCTTCTTTGGTGCGTCTCGACATGATGGCTCTCTGGAACACGAATGAGCAAAGAAGAAAATTAATTTAGCTAATCAGAAGCTAAAGCTGCGTACAGCAGTCGCGTCTTGTGTACAGATTTGCTGGATTCACGTATTTCTCCTTTCATAGTGTATATTGGTTTTGCGTTTTTATCAATGGCTGTTGCGTTGCAATGGGATGCTTTCGATTGGGTCTCGCCACATTTTGCCTACTAATGGAGCATGAATGCCCTCTACGTAGCCCTTTCAACGGCGACCATCTGAGGTCGTGCAAAAGCTGTTACTGCTGCTGCCGCAGCAAAAGAAAGGGGTAAGGAAATAAGCGAGCCAGAAAAAAAACGCTTTGAAACAGACGAATTAAAATCAGTAAGACATATTGCTTCATGTTTCTCGTTAATTCATTGATAGCATCTCGAACTGATAAGATAATTTTTTTTTGGAATGGAAACGTTCGGACGAATGAAAAATGAGAAGGCCACAGGATCGCCATAGTGATACTCGCCTTTTTTTGGTTTATTTTTTATGTGGCCGTTAAAAGAGTGATTTATGAGCGCTGCAAAGAGTTTCCATTGACCAGCTAACGTGTGACACTCAAAGACAGCAATGAAAAACATTAAAATATGCAAAGAATCGACGACGCTGATCTTACTGAAACTATTTGCGTTCAAAAAAATCTGTTTTGTAGCGCATAGAAATTCTCAAAGTTTTGATCATAAACGTTTAACTGAGACATTTTCAGACTCTTTGAAGTTCCAGTGCAATTTCCAATTACGAACAAAGAGGGCGAATTGAAGATGCTTTTTTCACTTTCTAGAGCTGTAACAGAACTTGTCAGAGACATAATAATGCGACCGCTGGTAACGTATAGCAGATGATTTGCCGCGGTATGTGCGACAGAAAATTCTGTTAAGCAAACAGACCAAGCAGTTATGCGAAGAGCTAACGTGTATGATACTGGTTAGTTGAAGACTGAGGAAAAGGTAGAACACATACAGTTCTAAATGAACAAAAAATAAGCGAGACAGACACAACAACGGTTAATGCATCAAAATAACGAACTGAAAGAATTTGAGCTATTACGGAGAGACAGAAAAGCTTGAAAATTAGTCTGACTAGTTGATCGTGTAAACTGACTAAAGCATTGTTGATCAGCCGGCTATTCCTTGGAGCGGGTAAAAGCCAGTTTAAGCTGTAAGTTGGCAAGCATTATTAGAAAAGTGCTACCCAAGCGGATACAGTTCACAAGTAAGCATTTTAATTAGAACTGAGAGTTTGGATTCCACAAATAACTTCACACACTTTTCTTCAAATGCCATCAACGAGATAAGAAGAAGACAGATACTGCATCTGCATCGACAGCAATATCTCTAGAGTCGTTCGGCTCTCTGCGGCTGCAGTGTTTATTCATGTTCGCCAATAGTCTGCTGACCAGTAGTCGGGATTAGCAGGAACGAAACTACTCAACACGTTTTGGTGACTTTTTAAACACAGTATTCATTTTCATAAACAAATCGATACGGCATATCGATGCACAGAACTAATAAGCCAAGTGTGTGCATATAATATATGGCGGGATTTGAGAGTCTTTGCGTTGGTCATACAAGAAATTAGTATGACAAACCGCAAATCCGAAGCAGATATATGTGTACATATATATATGTATTCATATATATATATATATGTATATACTGTTCGGCGTATCTTTAAAGGAAGTTGGCAAGCATTATTAGAAAAGTGCTACCCAAGCGGATACAGTTCACAAGTAAGCATTTTAATTAGAACTGAGAGTTTGGATTCCACAAATAACTTCACACACTTTTCTTCAAATGCCATCAACGAGATAAGAAGAAGACAGATACTGCATCTGCATCGACAGCAATATCTCTAGAGTCGTTCGGCTCTCTGCGGCTGCAGTGTTTATTCATGTTCGCCAATAGTCTGCTGACCAGTAGTCGGGATTAGCAGGAACGAAACTACTCAACACGTTTTGGTGACTTTTTAAACACAGTATTCATTTTCATAAACAAATCGATACGGCATATCGATGCACAGAACTAATAAGCCAAGTGTGTGCATATAATATATGGCGGGATTTGAGAGTCTTTGCGTTGGTCATACAAGAAATTAGTATGACAAACCGCAAATCCGAAGCAGATATATGTGTACATATATATATGTATTCATATATATATATATATATGTATATACTGTTCGGCGTATCTTTAAAGGAAGGCACCATTTTTTGGCAAGAAAACACTAAGTTTTTTTTCGCGGACTTTTATTCCCGCGAGTAATTATTAAGAAATCGTACTTTCGAGGAATTTTAGCACCCAATTTCCCACCACCCCGCGTGTTAGTATTTGCATCACCTCTCACAAGCTAGTAACCTATGCTTCACGTTGCACGAGATAATTCTGCACTGCACTGTCATTTACCATGATAGACGCCGTTTAAGAAAAACATTAAAATTTTATAGCCTTAGTTCTGACAAACTTCTGCTTTTCGTTAGCGCGATGGAAGAAAGATGAAGAGTTTGCTTTATCTAAATGTAACGTTTTTATTGTGATGGGAAGACGAAGAGGCAAACAAAAGGTGAAGCTGTATTTCGCTACAATGATAGTAAGTTTTGCACTGCATCTGCGCACTACTTTTGGCTCGGTGCAATTGTTTGTTTGGTCATCTATCAGATGAACGTGTAAAGAAGGCATACATAATTCGTTACAGAATTAGTGCATATTATTTTTAATTAGACTCATCTTTCATTCATTCTATCGCAGTATTATTTGTAGAAAAAAAGTAAAGGCAAATGAGCAATATTCAGTTTCAGAACACGCGATATTCGTTGCGCACTTACTTTGTTTAATTGTAAAAAAAGAAACCTTTATGGAAATATGCTAAAAGAGACGTTGTTTTGCGGGAAGTGATTAGTGAAAATCTACTGCTAAATAAAACGCTAAGGTGAAAAAAAAGGCAAGCCAGCTAAGCGGCGAATGCGTAGGTTCTGCTAATTTTATTATCGCCGTTACATACTTAAAACCTGCTTAATGTTCAACTTCCTAACTGCATCAATTTCATAGTCAGTATCACACATGGTATACAGCATTGTACCTGCACCGTTTGCATAAACCCAGCTCTTTTTAAACAGGTGAAGAAGGTGATTCGGCAGTAAACGCCAACGAGTTGAAGTGAAATTTCATTTTTTGTTTTTTTTTTTCATCAAAAATCGCTCAATTATTGCTTCAAATGATCGCGCAAAACCCATAATTCAAATTTCCTTATTAGAATAACTTTTAAAAAATATGATCTCTAATGGAATCCTAAAATTGGTACTTCGAAATGATTTCAGCGTCTGAACTGTCGTCGGCTGTTAAGTACAACCATCTCTTACGGAATGTGAGCTGAGAGTAGCAGAGAAATTAGCATTTGCATTCACGTTAATTTTGTCGTAACCATAGTTCGGCTTCGTTAGAAAAAACTTCAAGAATTGATTTCACAGTGGAATGTGTTGCGACTTGTCGAAGTGTTGGTTCGGAGTAGAGGAGCTGCAGATGTGAGAACCGTAGAGCCAAAAGAAGGCGTTTATATCCACACTTATGTACAAGATGATATAATACCGGACGCATAAAACAAGACCGTCTGAGGTCAGTAACACCAGCATATATACAATGCGAGGTTGTGAAAAAACAAAGAACAATGAGAAATATCGCTGGCGACGCACTCAGAAAAGAGCGAACCGAAAACAGTCGAACTGTTTCCGCGATTAAATGTCACCTTGAGGCACGATTGATCTGTTGAGCAATCAGGTGTTTCCTTGCGGCACAATCGGCCTGTTTCGCAATGTGATGTCGCCTCGCAACACCTCGCCCCTTAAGATGGGTCGCTAGATCCTCCATGGCGGGGTCGTTCATGATACCGCTTTTGACGAGGGTCAACCTCGAGCATGGCTGGTGTGGCCTTTGGGCGCGTCGATCGTCGGAGTGGCGAACGGGCGGTGTTCGATATTTCAGGTCGTTCTGGAGGTTGTTGCTGAGTCCGCTGAGGTGGTGCTTTGGCAGGTGTCGTCTCGGCTGCTGTTGCGAGGTTAGGTAATCCGAAGGTGTCTAGCAGCGTGCTCCATTGATGTTCCATGTGATATTGCTGTCCTTCGAATGAAACGCGTTTGCGCAGCTGATTGACGTGAAACCTCGCAATTGTTCCGTCTGCCATTTGTACTTGGTACAATTTACCGCCGATTCGTTCCTTGATTGTCCCAGATCTCCAACTCCGTCCTTGGCGATACCGAGCGTAAATGGTGCCGCCAATCTCGAACTGTCGGAAGCGAGCACCGTGATGGCGATTAAACTGATGTTCCATCTTTGAGTCACGTTCGACGGGCTGGACCGGTGGCGGTTTCAGTAGGTCCAGCGACGTGCGTGGTGATCGTCCCAAGAAGAGTTCTGCCGGAGTCCTGTGCTCCGGGAGGGAAGCATTCGGAGTTGTCCGGTATGTTCCCAGGAATGTATCCATTATTTCTGGGATGGTTCCCTCCCGCCTCAGCTTCACCATGGCGCGTTTGAACGTGTCGACGAATCTTTCCGCCTGCCCATTTGATTGAGGGTAGTAGGGCGGGGAGAATATGAGGGAATCGACGATGACGTCTGGTGTGGCTTCTGGTTGCGATGCGACACGGCTTACTGAGTTCGCGCAAATCTTGGGGTCCAGGAAGCCATATCGAAGCATTGCGTTAATTCCCAGAAGGTTCATAGTTCCGCGACGGACGACGAAGAAGTTTTCTGTCATGGTGATGTCGCCATACTTGAACTTTGCCGAACCTTTGCCAAGGAATGGCGTTTCTCGCCCATCATATGCTCGTCCGAATTCTTCACATTTTTGAAGAGGCGGCTTGCCAATGGCGCGATAGGTGGTTTCGTTGAGAATATTTGCTTCGGTTCCTGTGTCGAGGCAGGATTCTACGGGCACCCCGTTGACACTGAACGTCTTGCGGATGAGGTGCGATGACTCGTAGACCATGCCAATTTGAACGGAATGAACGTCGTTCCGCTTTGGCTTCCGGCATTTGGATTCGAGATGACCCGTACTAGCATATTTCCTGCACTTGTGGCTGATGTGCGGGCAGTCCTTGTTCCAGTGGAGCTCTCCACACCGGAAACATGGGCACGGTGGAGTTGGCTTCGATCTCTGTTGCCGCTTCTTTGGTCGTTGCTGACGCCGTTGTTGTGAATGCGTACGGCGTTCAGCTGGACATTGTTGTCGGTGATTAGCTGTGAGTCTGCCTTCATTGCGATGAAATTGACAGAGTCGTTGACGACGTCGTCGAATTTCACGTTTTTTTCGCAGGCAAAAGCTCGTCGTTGGGGTCCTTGATGCCGGTAAAAGCAATGAGACTCGCAAAATGATCTTCCGTAATTTCGTTGAATTTGAAATTGCGAAGCTCGGCTTTGACTCGATTTGCGTAATGGCGTCCATCCTGCTTTCAAATCCGCATGCAGGCGTAGCGATCTGCGAAGAGTGATCGCTTTTTGTTGAAGAGCTCGTGCGGGCGACCGACCGTTTCTGTGTAAGTGAAGTCGGTAAGGTCCTTTGGCAAACAGCTGCGGCGGTATACGCTGAACGCTGATGATCCAAGCTTAGTCATCAGTGTTTTGACTCGCGCCTTGTCGTCGGCAGATGGCGCAGCTCCTTCGAAAAGGTATTCAAACCGCTGAATCCATTCCTCGAACCTCGAAACATTCGAACTGTTTCCGCGATTAAATGTCACCTTGAGGCACGATTGATCTGTTGAGCAGTCAGGTGTTATCTTGCGGCACAATCGGCCTGTTTCACAATTTGATGTCGCCTCGCAACAGTATGGAGTTGAGTCCTTCATTGGAATCGCAGGAAGAAGTTTATTAGAAAGTAACAACAAAATGCGATAAAAAAATGCAAAGCAAGCAATGCAAATATTGTTGGTAAACCAGTAATAAGTGACTGCAACTAGGTTGGATCTCTGTAGAAAATTGGTATAAGGTGAGACATAACAAAATTCCAGAGGGCATCGAACACGACAAAAAATTTATGACTGAGAGATTTGGAAAATTTGATTTTTCAATCCACTACAACAGCAAGTTCTCAACCCTTTCGAAACGATGTCTTCAGGAATGGTACGAAAAGGGCCACGCTCATAAGAAATGCCGGTGTTATGACTCATAGACTGGTTTTTATGAGGGCAAGTCATACAATGTTTGCTATTCCCAACCGTCAGAAAAAAATTTACAGAATAGCTTCATAACAGGCCTCAACAAAAGATATGAAGGCGAAAAAGAAGCAATGAGTTTTTAACAAAAATCTGCGTTAATCAGCGTATAGCTGGTATAGGTCAGCTCTGGAACATTGTAAAGGCGGAACGCACGATTGTCAGTTTGATATTTAGTGCAGGTAAACAGCATCGCCAGGATAGCTGGCCACTGTGAACACGACAAGCGAACAACGATTACGGCAAAAAGTCAACTCCTGATCGAAGCAGATGGTACAATTCGAACGCAACCGAACGGAACGAGTGGGATAGATGATACTATGAGGCTGCCTTCACAGTGACAATGCATCAAGGTGAGCATGACAGTAAGAGTGAACCATCGGGTAAATGAAAAGTTGACTTAATGACTGATTCATGATTCGGTTACCATAAAATCGATATTCTCGCTTATTCGATTTCTATCATTTGCAATGAACTGTCTCAAAAAAGCGAGAGCAAAGCACTCGTTTTGCAGAGTGTTATTTGATAAACAGAAACTGGTTTTGAAGAGTGGCCATCAAATGAAGGAAGTGGCCGCTTTGTCAGAATGTGACATAAAGGGCGTTTTCATGAACTGACTTATAACTCGAAGTACGTAGCAATGGATGAATCGCTAAAACCGCAAAACAAGTGCCTTAAAGTTGGCATGTAGTCAGCAAAATAAAGAAGGGCGAAGGATAAGCTGTATGATTATGCTCTATACGTGAAATGAATGAATGTTGTTTTATCTTGAACACTGTCAAGCACCCCCATTTTCTCACGTTCCGATCGAGTAGACTCTGGTCATGTGAAGAGTACCACTGCAAAAGATTTGAAGGGGAGGGGATGAGTGATTCTAATTTTTGAGACGTTCAGAAGACAATTTCCTTTATTATAAATGAGCTGAAGCATGCTCAACGTGACGAGATAAAAAGATCACTATGAAATATGATATCGTTGCAGATGCAAACATAGAATGAAATGCTACAACGTTCACAGAAAAGCATCCACATTCGGTATTGCCCAGTTTGGCGGAATCGACAAAATTAAACAAAGCAAAATCTACGAAGAATTAGCATTTAAAAAATTATTGCTTGCTACTGATGCCTCGGAAGGGAAATTTTAGTCTTTCAAGCGAGTAACACATCACGTTTCACACAGATGCTAAACGAGGCCAAATTCAGGGATTCTGTCGAGCATTTGCCGATTGGTAACGGAGAATTTGAAGATTTGTGTACGATAGACAAATGAGCTTACAATTACAAATGAGAGCAAGCGGGAAAAATGCTAATGGAGTGTTGTAAAGACAAGATGAGGGAATGAAGTGAAAAGTTTCATCGACCGACGAGAACAATCCTAGGCGAAACGGATGAAAAGAATCGAATGAGAGCTATGATTGACATCCGATGTCAGCGTTGCCAATTCGCACCTCAACATTAGCGCTTTTTCTCACACAACCGACGTACACTCTCAGAATACTTTTAAGTAGAAAAAGTAAGTAATTACGTTCCAAATGCCGATGGTACCAGAATAAAAAAACGGAGTATTAACGCCGCAAGAGCAAGAAATATGAGTCGTCTATTCCTTTCGATTCTAAAAAAAAATGAGTGGACGACTTCGTTTTAAAAACACATTGAGAAAAGCAATAACTCACACTGACGTTCTTCTAAAGAGTGCTCAAAAAAAGAATAAATAGGCAAAGGCCAAGTAAAATCTGCGCACGAAACAAGAACTTAAGAAAACAGAAGTTGATGTTAAAAGAAGATCTACAGCACAGCAGATAACGTGGAAAGCAAACTGAAATAGCAAACAGATTGTTTCGCGAGGATTACAACAGTAATTGATCCCGCTCAAGAGGAGTGACCATTCGTTTATAGGAAAGAAAATGTGGAAGAAAACGAGGCTTAAAAAAGATGCCTTCAAAATACTCCCAACTGGAGACCAGCAAGTGGTCAGCGGTTGCAGAATGGAGTTTGTGCCTCGGCGCGGTACGAAATGGAGAGGGCAAAGAAGGGACAGGATCTGGGAAAGTTCCAGCAGTGTTGATAACAGAGAAGGCAAACTGAAATAACAGACTACTTTGTTAGGACTACACCGACTTTGTTACGACTGTGCGGATGCTGAAAGGATAATTACAACTTTTCTTGTTGGAATGATGTTAATGCCGTTAAAATTTTGTGAGAATTCAACGACGTATGTATTCCATCGAATTATAACGCGGGGAGATGGAAATAATTATTTTTTTGAATTTCGTCAAAATCATTGAATGTAAGAGAAGAAATATAATATAGATTTGAGACATGCGACTTCGAACATCTGGAAGCAAGACAATTGTGGGAAGGAAATAGCCAAAACACTGCATTTGGTCGAAAAAATGTCAAATCGAAATGATGCGTTGAATGGACGGTCCCAGAGTCGAGGGGCATACTGCATAGCTCAATTGTCTTTGTTGTTCGCCTGCATCCTTTAAAATTTAACTTAGCAGACAAGTGCACTGCATTGTATGAAGATCCACACCCACGAAATATCATCCCTTTGAATTCAATTGCTCTTGATGGCAAAACCAAACGCAGTGGGTTAAAGAGTAGAGAAACACTGTTGCATAAGGCATGTGCACTGCAGATTGTGCAAGCATAAACTGAAAAATAGTCTCGCAGTTCATAGCGTCAAATTTTCAAAATACGAATTCGAGGGATCACCGGACGATGAACTGTGCTAGAGCATTTCTAAGGCTTTCGCCCCGTTCAAATGCGTAAAGCTAAATTCGGAGTAGCACCAAACATCCAATTCCATGGGGCATCGAATTTTTATGGACACGCCGAAACGCCACGGAGTCCATTGTTTGTCAATCATTTCTTGAAAATTCGTTCTTTTTTTCTCTGACGTTAGCTCAGGATTTAAAAGTTGGAGATAATTTGCAATCTTCGAAATATAATTACACGATCAGGTGTCGCTGAAAAGAAATCAGGAAGTCGTTCTGGACATATCTAATGCGTGGCAAACGATTCGACAAAAATTACAGGCAGCATAATGCCAACACTAATCTAAGTGACATTTAAAAAATCCTGAAAGTGCTGAACGTTTAACACACAAAATGGAGCGCTCTGAGATGAACCGCGAATTTTCGGCAAATGGATGAAATTTTTGGACGTTTTTGCCGTCGAAGTCGGAAACCAAAGCGGCAACTCGACGCAGACCGAATCATTTAGTGGTCTGCTTTTGTGCACGCTAACTATAAAACTGCACCAAAATTTAGAAAAAAAATTTCTCCTTCTCTTAAATAGATCCAATGAAAATTTTTTGGAACCTACAACTTCAGATATTTCTCTCGATTAACTTTTCGCTTCCTCTGATCTTGCATATTATATCACATTCGCGGCGCAAGACCTGCTTGTCAGTATGCAAAAACGCGAGTTGCGCGTAGAGTTGTCCGCAGCAGGCATCTCAAAATAGGCGGCTGTTTTGAACTGCTGCGCTTACAAATCGCATTACGTTGCGATCTACATCATATTTGAACCGCTAAGGACTTTAGGTGCAAATTGCTTTTCCGATCATGCGATTATGCCCACATCCGAGCTGTAAAATTAACAACCAACCAAGTTCCAAATCATAACTTACTGTAGTCTGCTCACAAATTGTAATGCGCTTAGTTCACCCATATACTGAAATTCATGCTGTTCGACAGCGAATATAATAGTAGTACGCGGTAAGGCAAGAATGAGGTGTTTTTTAAAACTTTCGTTTTATACATATCTGCATCATAGAGCGCGTTCAGTTTTGAAAAAGCGGTGGTGAAGCGATTTCTACAAATTGTAATGCGCTTAGTTCACCCATATACTGAAATTCATGCTGTTCGACAGCGAATATAATAGTAGTACGCGGTAAGGCAAGAATGAGGTGTTTTTTAAAACTTTCGTTTTATACATATCTGCATCATAGAGCGCGTTCAGTTTTGAAAAAGCGGTGGTGAAGCGATTTCTTTTAAGAACTGAGAAATCATGGCAGCGATGGGCTTGCATGGTATGCATAGCAAATTTGATAAGCTGAATGCAAATAATGATATTTCACATTTCTTATTAACCCATTTGATCGTATAAACAAACCATTCACTAAAGATTCGTTTTCGAGGATCGAACCAATGGAAAGCGCATCCGATCGGTTGCAAAATGTGCAGAGACCTGTAGCGTATTCGTTAGCGTATTAGTTAGCCTATCGTCTCATTTGATGTTGATGAATAGTTCTAAAAGTGGGCATGAGATGTAGGTTCGGATGAAGGTTACAACTGCCAAATTTTATAACTTTCTGCACATACTTCTGCACACAGAAGCTACGCCATTTGAATACGCTTTGCAAATACAAATTTTGCCACAACGCATACCACGCTCATAACAGCAGCCATTAAATTTTATGTGCTCTTGAAAAGAGGGCACATAATGAAAAATAACATCCTGTGCATAATGCATGACAATAACACTCCTTGCGAACAAATATAAAGGAAAAGAGTGCGTAGCGAAAGAAGCACATCTCAAAAACAGCCTGACCTCCTTTGCTTATAAAACACCGGGAAAAGAATTTGTTGATTTTTCAAATCTATTTTCTTCTATAACTCTCCAGCTTATAGTTTTTGCATTTTTGCAGTACACGCAACAATGAGATTCATACTGCAGTGGGAAGCTGATGAAGAGATGGGCTTATGCAATTCGCAAATTTCAGAACGGGTGTGTTATATCTTTTGCATTCATAAAATTTTTCTCAACTGCAATTCTGTCAACACTGAGCTTGAAAGATCGGCAAGGGTGACAGAACAAATTCGAGTCGTTCAAAGAGCACATCCTAATCCGATCGTTGGCTGAAGCTTGACCGAACTCTCAATTTGAGATCTTACGCGCGAAAGAGACATGAGACATGCAATTTGCAATTGTACCGCTTCAATCAAGCAAAATAGAAAAAAAATCCTCGTATACGAAGGAGAATCTACGAAGAATTAGCATTTAAAAAATTATTGCTTGCTACTGATGCCTCGGAAGGGAAATTTTAGTCTTTCAAGCGAGTAACACATCACGTTTCACACAGATGCTAAACGAGGCCAAATTCAGGGATTCTGTCGAGCATTTGCCGATTGGTAACGGAGAATTTGAAGATTTGTGTACGATAGACAAATGAGCTTACAATTACAAATGAGAGCAAGCGGGAAAAATGCTAATGGAGTGTTGTAAAGACAAGATGAGGGAATGAAGTGAAAAGTTTCATCGACCGACGAGAACAATCCTAGGCGAAACGGATGAAAAGAATCGAATGAGAGCTATGATTGACATCCGATGTCAGCGTTGCCAATTCGCACCTCAACATTAGCGCTTTTTCTCACACAACCGACGTACACTCTCAGAATACTTTTAAGTAGAAAAAGTAAGTAATTACGTTCCAAATGCCGATGGTACCAGAATAAAAAAACGGAGTATTAACGCCGCAAGAGCAAGAAATATGAGTCGTCTATTCCTTTCGATTCTAAAAAAAAATGAGTGGACGACTTCGTTTTAAAAACACATTGAGAAAAGCAATAACTCACACTGACGTTCTTCTAAAGAGTGCTCAAAAAAAGAATAAATAGGCAAAGGCCAAGTAAAATCTGCGCACGAAACAAGAACTTAAGAAAACAGAAGTTGATGTTAAAAGAAGATCTACAGCACAGCAGATAACGTGGAAAGCAAACTGAAATAGCAAACAGATTGTTTCGCGAGGATTACAACAGTAATTGATCCCGCTCAAGAGGAGTGACCATTCGTTTATAGGAAAGAAAATGTGGAAGAAAACGAGGCTTAAAAAAGATGCCTTCAAAATACTCCCAACTGGAGACCAGCAAGTGGTCAGCGGTTGCAGAATGGAGTTTGTGCCTCGGCGCGGTACGAAATGGAGAGGGCAAAGAAGGGACAGGATCTGGGAAAGTTCCAGCAGTGTTGATAACAGAGAAGGCAAACTGAAATAACAGACTACTTTGTTAGGACTACACCGACTTTGTTACGACTGTGCGGATGCTGAAAGGATAATTACAACTTTTCTTGTTGGAATGATGTTAATGCCGTTAAAATTTTGTGAGAATTCAACGACGTATGTATTCCATCGAATTATAACGCGGGGAGATGGAAATAATTATTTTTTTGAATTTCGTCAAAATCATTGAATGTAAGAGAAGAAATATAATATAGATTTGAGACATGCGACTTCGAACATCTGGAAGCAAGACAATTGTGGGAAGGAAATAGCCAAAACACTGCATTTGGTCGAAAAAATGTCAAATCGAAATGATGCGTTGAATGGACGGTCCCAGAGTCGAGGGGCATACTGCATAGCTCAATTGTCTTTGTTGTTCGCCTGCATCCTTTAAAATTTAACTTAGCAGACAAGTGCACTGCATTGTATGAAGATCCACACCCACGAAATATCATCCCTTTGAATTCAATTGCTCTTGATGGCAAAACCAAACGCAGTGGGTTAAAGAGTAGAGAAACACTGTTGCATAAGGCATGTGCACTGCAGATTGTGCAAGCATAAACTGAAAAATAGTCTCGCAGTTCATAGCGTCAAATTTTCAAAATACGAATTCGAGGGATCACCGGACGATGAACTGTGCTAGAGCATTTCTAAGGCTTTCGCCCCGTTCAAATGCGTAAAGCTAAATTCGGAGTAGCACCAAACATCCAATTCCATGGGGCATCGAATTTTTATGGACACGCCGAAACGCCACGGAGTCCATTGTTTGTCAATCATTTCTTGAAAATTCGTTCTTTTTTTCTCTGACGTTAGCTCAGGATTTAAAAGTTGGAGATAATTTGCAATCTTCGAAATATAATTACACGATCAGGTGTCGCTGAAAAGAAATCAGGAAGTCGTTCTGGACATATCTAATGCGTGGCAAACGATTCGACAAAAATTACAGGCAGCATAATGCCAACACTAATCTAAGTGACATTTAAAAAATCCTGAAAGTGCTGAACGTTTAACACACAAAATGGAGCGCTCTGAGATGAACCGCGAATTTTCGGCAAATGGATGAAATTTTTGGACGTTTTTGCCGTCGAAGTCGGAAACCAAAGCGGCAACTCGACGCAGACCGAATCATTTAGTGGTCTGCTTTTGTGCACGCTAACTATAAAACTGCACCAAAATTTAGAAAAAAAATTTCTCCTTCTCTTAAATAGATCCAATGAAAATTTTTTGGAACCTACAACTTCAGATATTTCTCTCGATTAACTTTTCGCTTCCTCTGATCTTGCATATTATATCACATTCGCGGCGCAAGACCTGCTTGTCAGTATGCAAAAACGCGAGTTGCGCGTAGAGTTGTCCGCAGCAGGCATCTCAAAATAGGCGGCTGTTTTGAACTGCTGCGCTTACAAATCGCATTACGTTGCGATCTACATCATATTTGAACCGCTAAGGACTTTAGGTGCAAATTGCTTTTCCGATCATGCGATTATGCCCACATCCGAGCTGTAAAATTAACAACCAACCAAGTTCCAAATCATAACTTACTGTAGTCTGCTCACAAATTGTAATGCGCTTAGTTCACCCATATACTGAAATTCATGCTGTTCGACAGCGAATATAATAGTAGTACGCGGTAAGGCAAGAATGAGGTGTTTTTTAAAACTTTCGTTTTATACATATCTGCATCATAGAGCGCGTTCAGTTTTGAAAAAGCGGTGGTGAAGCGATTTCTTTTAAGAACTGAGAAATCATGGCAGCGATGGGCTTGCATGGTATGCATAGCAAATTTGATAAGCTGAATGCAAATAATGATATTTCACATTTCTTATTAACCCATTTGATCGTATAAACAAACCATTCACTAAAGATTCGTTTTCGAGGATCGAACCAATGGAAAGCGCATCCGATCGGTTGCAAAATGTGCAGAGACCTGTAGCGTATTCGTTAGCGTATTAGTTAGCCTATCGTCTCATTTGATGTTGATGAATAGTTCTAAAAGTGGGCATGAGATGTAGGTTCGGATGAAGGTTACAACTGCCAAATTTTATAACTTTCTGCACATACTTCTGCACACAGAAGCTACGCCATTTGAATACGCTTTGCAAATACAAATTTTGCCACAACGCATACCACGCTCATAACAGCAGCCATTAAATTTTATGTGCTCTTGAAAAGAGGGCACATAATGAAAAATAACATCCTGTGCATAATGCATGACAATAACACTCCTTGCGAACAAATATAAAGGAAAAGAGTGCGTAGCGAAAGAAGCACATCTCAAAAACAGCCTGACCTCCTTTGCTTATAAAACACCGGGAAAAGAATTTGTTGATTTTTCAAATCTATTTTCTTCTATAACTCTCCAGCTTATAGTTTTTGCATTTTTGCAGTACACGCAACAATGAGATTCATACTGCAGTGGGAAGCTGATGAAGAGATGGGCTTATGCAATTCGCAAATTTCAGAACGGGTGTGTTATATCTTTTGCATTCATAAAATTTTTCTCAACTGCAATTCTGTCAACACTGAGCTTGAAAGATCGGCAAGGGTGACAGAACAAATTCGAGTCGTTCAAAGAGCACATCCTAATCCGATCGTTGGCTGAAGCTTGACCGAACTCTCAATTTGAGATCTTACGCGCGAAAGAGACATGAGACATGCAATTTGCAATTGTACCGCTTCAATCAAGCAAAATAGAAAAAAAAATCCTCGTATACGAAGGAGAATTATATAAGAGCCTATGGAAATGCGATTAAATCATTCAAGTTTTTGATTGTTTTATTTAGTTGGTTGTCATTCTGTGTGCTGAGCAGTCTTTAAATGTTTTCTGTTTCACAGTAAGGCAACCGAATTCATGAGCTGAATGATTTGAAACGCTTTTTTCCTATAGCCTCCCTATTGTCTCTTCGCACATCTGTTATCGGCGCTGATTTTCAAGTATCTGACACAAGTGTGAAATGCGAAAGCGAAAGACAATTGCAACAGAATAGAATTGCGGCTGAAGCATTACACAAAACAATAGATTCATGACATTTCGAATGAATTATTGCAAGCCTGGTTGGCCATGAGCTGATGCAGCTTAACAGCATGAGGCCTAGTTGTGCGGAAGGGGTGGAATGGCTCAACGATCACTAGTCCAGTTGTATGTGCTTTGGTTGTAATAGCATCTATAAATCAACCCATCTAAAGTGGTCTATTTGAGGAACATTTCTTTCATGAGTGGCCGAACGGTGACAGCAACTTGTAGGTGGTCGAGGAAAACAGTGGTTAGTAAATGGCAAACAACCAATGCTGATCAAATTGGTTAGCCTACGCGCAAATGCGCTTCTAATCTCGACAGAAATACTCCTGATACAAAAATCGCATAATCACGGAAGTGCGCAGAAAAATTTAAAATTTGCACGAAATATTAAAAAAAGACATTTCAACGTCAATTTAGAGTTTGCTGACTGGAAGTTGTCTGAAAAGAAGCACTGCACCACACTTGCCTTTGATACGGTGTTCGCATTTCGTTAAAGTTCCGTGGTTACTTCCTAAGATAGCAGAAATTTGAAAAGAAAAAGGATAAAAATTTATGAGGAATGCATAAAAATATTTAGATGAAAAGTGCCGACAAGAAAAGTTTCAATAGTGAGTGTCGGGCAGAGCGAAATGTCTATGAATTACCGAGCAAAAAAACTATAACTTGCTCGTCAGTAGCGATTTTAAGTCCAAACGATAATTAAAAGTTCGAACATTCCTTCACGAAGTCGGAGATCGGTGGCTAGAGAGCGGAAAATTGCGTTAGGAAGTGATATTCAATTTTGGATTCTGAACTATGCTAATTCCACTTCTGGCATCCCTTGAGAATATCACTCACACGGCTAACGCATAGGCTAATTCTGGAGGAAGCATGAGATAGAGGATGAATTTTGTCAATTCGTTTTTGAGTTTTTAAACCGCAAACAGTGTTCGGCAAGTAATTTTGAAAAGAACATTGTGCCAGGCCGTGTTCGATCCGACTAGTATTCTAGCAGCCTTTCGAAAATGCATGTATATGTTGTGTTTTAATGGACAATTTCGCACCCTGTGATGTTGCTCTGTTTTGCAGACACAACGTTTTTGACGAGGCGATGCTTATATCTGCTAACGTTGCGCCATAGATTTCCTTTCACACAGGATTGGAGTGATGGTTGAATGATGGACGGGTATGCATAAAAACAATGGGGAGATTTATATGGATAAAAATAATTGGAGCAGTGTATCAGTCAGCTATAAAACGGAAGAAAATCCACCTCTTCCTCCAACATCCACGAGAATTCCGACAGTGTGACAGTGTTTATACCAGCATATGCAACTCGAAGTTGCAAATGCTGGTGTGAGGATTCTTTGAATCAACATTTTTTCAAGTACGTATCATATACCCTACTTATAACGAATTGTGTTATCTCAATGATTCTGTTGGCCTACTGCTCAACCTCACATGCTGTACTCAGCGGCTAAACTTTGAATTCAGAATTTACTTCTCAAAAATGTATAGAAAATTTGAAGTGAATAACAGCGGCTGAAAATCACAAAAGATGTAAATTAGGAGCTGCTAAAAACAATGAGGCTACATTGCCTACGTTAGCTCTCCAGATAACTTTTTCCAAAAAAACAATTGAAAAAAATTGGTTTGTTCGAAAGTTAGAGTGATGACAAGCTTAAAATTCCTTCGAAAATTCTGTATAATATGTAGACTGACGGCCTCCGGATAAACCGATCAAATAAATTTGTTTAACATATTGCGACCCGTAAATGAAATTTCGGCCCACAAATTAAGTTATGATGACCAGCCGAATAATTTACAGTCTGACATGATTCAGACCTCTTGCAGGCATGAGACTTTCCAGTAACAACTTCAGCAACGCGCCTAAACTCCAATACTTCATTGGCTTTCTGCACAGCTCTGGTTTACATCATATAATTCGTTCAAAAAATGTTTAAAAATCTAATGAAGAAGGCCTTGCCTGATAAAATGTTCTGAGCGGTCAAACGGTATGTAGGCAGACTGCAACCGCTGGCGCTGTTAGCACCCCCTTCCCCACGCTTTCCCGGGATTTTTGCGTCTGTTGTTTTCAAAAGTTCTCAGTCTCATCTGGAAATCCGTATTCTCAGCTGCCTTCACCACACAATATACTTAGCAAAATTCAGAATTGTATGAACCCAAATTTGGTCACAGGAAATAAATTGTAGCATAGGCGTTTCCCTGGTGTGCCTTTCTTGTCGCAATATTGCCCATGGGCCATAATTTATCCGGAAATTAATGGGTAGCGTTGAAATAGCGTTTGTGAGCTGTTGTATGACACAATTCATACTTCCCAAGTTTCGCAACAGTAACTTTTCTGATCTTCTGATGAAACGATCACGCACATGCATTCACACATAGACACATGAATACTTAGGGCACGAGCGTAACGCTCGCATGAGACATTTTCGATTTGACGGCAGGGAATAATGCTTCAGTCTCCGATTTAGAAGCAGTTGCCAGTGACTGACCTGAACAGCTGGTCAGGAAAGTCGTTTGGAATAATGCGAGTTCAGTTAAGTTTATTGGTAAAGAATTTGTTGAGCCCTTCGAAAATCAATCTTTTTTGGAATGTTGGTAAACTAATTAAATGCGCACGCTTCAGTGACCTATGGAACGATTCATGAAGGCAATATAATTGTGTGCATTAAACTTAGCAGTCACTGTGGCAATTGTTTAATCTTTGAATAATATCCTTTAAGCGCTTTTGCCACAGTGTGTGGAAAAAAAGTTGGAGGGGGAGGGGAGAGGTGGAGGAATCTCCGCAGTCCGGAAAGGGCTGCGATTCTCACGAAACACGGACAGGAGGCGATCCCATCTCTCGTTAGACCTTCAATTTCGAGTCACAGCCGATGGACCATGACAGCTAATTCTTTCGTCTCATGAAGAGGAGTTTACATGAGTGGCTGGATGAATTTTTTATTTGAACAGTTCATCCGCCAAAAGCATGAAAGCAAAGAATTGCTCGTCTGACGCAGCAAAATAGGCTCATGGATATGAAATTGTGATCATACACATCGGGATACTGCGCGATGTGCGTTTTGGCTATGCGCCATTTAAGCCAAACGGTTTTTTAAAGCACTCGTAAATGACAAGTGTTCAAATTCCATCAAATCTGACCCCTCGTGCAAACCTTCTATTAAAGATCCGTGATTCGGGGAGCAGTTATTAAAGTATGCAACCTGGCTAGTGAAAACGCGTGCACTTTTTTCTGCTCCAATGAAACAGGAATAATGACCCTTTCTACCCCCCCCCCCCCCCCCCCCCCCCCCCCCCCCCCCCCCCCCCCCCCCCCCCCCCCTCCTC
>JPKZ01000158.1:35221-78083 GCA_000803305.1 Toxocara canis | reverse complement strand
TCCCCTTGCCCCCCCCCCCCCCCCCCCCCTCCTCCCTTCTCCTCATGTGAGTCAATCAGTCAGCTTGAAATTGAGGTGGAGGGTGAATTTTTGGTGTAAATCACATGCAACGTTTCGCTACTGTATCTTCAGTAGTTAGGAAAACTCAAATAATGCACGCCACGGCGTACATATGCATAACAGCAGGCAGGCCCCTGCCACAATGGGCTTTGCATGTTGCAAATTTGCAGAAGCGCATAACTAAAGCTATGGCGCAGTGCAAGCCCATCTGTATGGGCATGATTCGGCACGTTTTGTAGCTGACACGAAACTCGAGGACCGTTCCACACCACACCCGCTGTACTAGCACTTTCCTGACACTATATCGCATGAAGGCGATCGAAAATTGCTCAGCACCGACAAAAAAGGATGGAGCAGTCGGCGATAAAAGTAGCGCATGTGTGTGCACTTCTTGGTTACCTAATTTTTTAAGGCAACAGAACTTTCGCTATTGCTCATTATTGCGGCAATGATTGTCAGGTCAGTGCAAATCAGATAACCTGCTCACAGCTCACAAAAATTTTCCTAAGGGAATGGTTGTAAATTAGGTCAAAACCAATGTCCGTGTGCTCTACAAAGACTGAAGTCTTCTCTACGAGGCCCTAAAGTGTTTTATATTTTTCTCTTGCTTGTCCAAATCTGGAAAAAAAATGAAGAACCTATCTTGAATGGGTATCTTATCCGACAGGAGAAACCTTTCAAAGGTTGCAGCAAACAAAATAGTGGCGTTTTAAGTTGACCTAAGTAACATTGTTTTTCCGTTTTGAGACACTAGACTGCACATTCGACATTACTGCTGCTACGCTTATGTGATTGACGTCTTTTATCGTAATCTTTGATCTTCAATTTGAGACCGACCTGGAGGTGGAGGATAAATCAAACAATGCTGGAAGTAGCAGCACTGCAGTCTTCTACAGTGCTGCTGCAAATCTGTTTTTTTTTTTGATTTCAAACAGCGCTTTTTTTGGCTGTAGCTACGTAAGAGTATAGGTGCCTGCATAGAAGCCCCTTTCGCTCATTTCTGAAGTGTTTTATATTTTTCTCTTGCTTGTCCAAATCTGGAAAAAAAATGAAGAACCTATCTTGAATGGGTATCTTATCCGACAGGAGAAACCTTTCAAAGGTTGCAGCAAACAAAATAGTGGCGTTTTAAGTTGACCTAAGTAACATTGTTTTTCCGTTTTGAGACACTAGACTGCACATTCGACATTACTGCTGCTACGCTTATGTGATTGACGTCTTTTATCGTAATCTTTGATCTTCAATTTGAGACCGACCTGGAGGTGGAGGATAAATCAAACAATGCTGGAAGTAGCAGCACTGCAGTCTTCTACAGTGCTGCTGCAAATCTGTTTTTTTTTTTTGATTTCAAACAGCGCTTTTTTTGGCTGTAGCTACGTAAGAGTATAGGTGCCTGCATAGAAGCCCCTTTCGACTCATTTCTGGGAGCGCTCCTTTCATTGCATTGTTGTGGTTATTATTACATAAGTGACACTTATAACACAATGCGTCAATATGATCGTAACTAAAGCACGTCCTTGCCAAAACTAATCTTGGACGTGACTCGTGAAGGACTGGACTGGTTGACGGAATCGTCATTAAACAATCGCTGGAGCCTTGGAAGAGGAGAGGGAGGGTGGAGGAATGAACCGGTAACTAGCGGTCCCTATTCATTTCTCGAGGACTCTATTTCGTTCTTCCTAACGTTCTCTTTTTCCGCTTCGTTATTTTGAATTTCTCGCGAACAAGTGAAACCGATAGTCTCTCACGCTGAGATGTCAGATCTAACCGCCTCGATCGCTGGCGTAAACGCTGTTTTATGCAACATGAAAGGTATTAAAGTAAACAATGATTTTCGATGATATTACAGTTGATTTCTACTGTAAAAATCACTTCCCGTAATATTGGCATACCATCTTGCGACGATGCAGAACCAGCTTAGCGATTTGCATGTTCGAGCGGTCACTTGTCAGCAGTACCTTCGAGCGTCTTCTTCGCAAGAACTTTAACGTTCTTAAGCTTCCAAACTATTGGCGTTTTCGCCATTCTATTGTCTTTTTTTTTCCTAAAATTTTTCTTGTTCATTTCTTAAATTTTTTCCTTCTTTTCTATCCTCCAAGATTAGCCATCTATGCAGTATCTCCAGCTTGATGAGTTTTATCAAATTCACGCTCCAAAAATGCGTTGCGACGAAGTTGTATGCGTGGTATGAGTACGCATCTGCAGGTCCGATAGTTCCAGCTCCGGGACCGCAGGAGCTAGTTATAATTCTGGTGCTTAAAATTCGCATTCTAGGATTATTTCCTAGGCCCGTTTTCAAAGACACTCATTCATCGGTGGCAAAGAAAGTTGTAGTAAAAATATCTATGGACTCTGCTAGTTTCATCATGCGTCGGTTAGATTGCAAAGCAAGTGGGAATGCGTGCGACGGGTGCTGGCAAGACATGCGCATTCGAGATTTACCAACCAAGTATATCACTTTCGGTAACTGTTCGGAAGTTGCAAAAAACCAAGTTTTCCTCTACAATTTTGGAAAGTACACTGTGCAAGGTAAGTCATAGGCTCACCTGGTTCTCCAGTTTGAAAACGATTCATCGACTTGAAAGATACGGACATTTATGCTAAAAAGTGCATGATTGAAACGCTCGAGTTGCATTTGTAGCTAACTGGCCACATAAAAACGGATCGTCACCAGATTTACATGAGCGGTCGTGACAGCCAAAATATGAAATTTCATCATTTGTGAAAACATTTATGAAAATGGCTAACCTGATGGGGGAGCCGCCAGTGCCCAAAAAAATACATGTACAATTCGTTATGCCCGTATTTTCATTTGTCTTGCAAACCGATTACTGAAAGCGACCAACTGAAAATCATGGATATTTTTTAATCTCTCTTAAGGGAGTAAAATTTTTCAGCGGCCTATGAACTGGTTGGAAATCGTAGAAGGGCATAGGCCGCCGTCTAGCTTGTACTTGGAATTTCCCAGTTCTGGCTTCATTGGTACACGCGTTGGAGCAATGGGGCGGACAAACACGTAGAGTCACATAAGTGCGCATGCACACGCGATGCCGCTGTAATTTGGAAACTGCAAAAATTGCACGAGAGATGGAATCGGTGAAGTTGAGAACTTCCATTTTTTGGATCCATGTCATGTGTATTTTTTTGCCACACATTTTTTTCCAGTATTTTTATCTGGTTTTGAATATTCCCTAATCGATCTGAAGCAAAAAGCCTGCCTCCTTGAAATTGCTCAGCCTGGTCAGTTAGCCACCTAATTAGGTCCTTCAGACTTTCCAGTTGAATGTGCACAAAGAAGGAAGAATTGAAAGCCTCAAAAAATGCTGTCGAGCTCCGGCGTAGAAAGCACAATAGTGCGACGGTGCAGAAAGGTTGCTATAAGGACGGAGTTCACCCAAACGTCGGCCTTGTGCGATCACTCGCCTTTTTTTTCTTGGGTAAAAGTACTCGATGTTCCAGAAGAAAGCGACCTTCGCATCACATTTGAATGGCCATCCGTTAGATTCCCAATTTTTCATTTTCTTACTTCACTCAGACGAACATTCACACATATACTCGCTAATGATTTAGTTCCAGTATTAACAAGGGGAATGTAAATTCTTTACGCATTTGAAGTAGTAGCAGATGAGCAAGGTTGCTGATTTGGTAATTTCGCGAACAGTTTCTCGATTAACGGCCTCACCGAGAAGCGCTTCGTTACACCGCTTGTTGCCCGCTTAATTGTAAAATGTTCTTATGACCGTTTTGCGAAATTCCTCATTTGCGTTTTCGCTCCTCGGATCTCTCACAAGCTTATAGAAGAGGCGATAGACCATTTTGGTGTGCTGATATTTAGCCTAGGCTTGTGATCACCGAATGCAATAGAACCGTTTCATTTTCGACTCAGTTTTTGTTCACATGCTGTTTACTCATAGCAAATGCTAATAAATTCTTTGAAAGAAAAACAAGCATACAGTTACAGAACTCGATTGCAGTTCTCGTAGATAGACTAGAGAGCAGAATTTGGAGAAGTAAGGCAAAGTTTTTGGAGGACCGACGTGAACAAAGCATTTAGCGAAGTTGACAAAGAGAATGCCAACATTCCATCGCTAAGCATTCAGTAGTTGTGTATGCAGGTAGATGAACGAACTGTGGCAGAGCGCTGTCAATTATTGGCTGCTTTGAATTGAATTAGTTAGTAGGTATGTACTCCACCTCAAATGTCCCTCCGTTTAGCTTTTTCGTCAAATTTGTATTTCTGCACTCAATAGGTCAGTGATTTGTATTTCTGCACTCAATAGGTCAGTGATCGAATCGAACGAAAGCGGTATCGGATTTCAGATGAGAAGCGAACAGGTGAGAGATTCGCAAGAATAATAACCTTCAGCCAATTCAGCAGTTCTGCTAATCTCTCGAAATACGGTAACTAACTTCTAAGCAAATGAAAATGGCCACTTTTTCCGAACGCTTGCGTTCTGAGTGACCAGTGGAGAACGTCACAATTTCAACGTAGAACCGTCGCGTTGTTGTTGTCGTCATTGTGAGATATTTGTATCAGCCCAAAAACCGGTTGGTCTCGCAATAGCATTACGAGCGATAATGACGGCAAACATCCTGTTACGCAACGATGTATAGCGTCAGCTGACCACCGAAAGTAATGACGAAAACTCAGACTAGTCGCGAGTCGACCTCTGACAAGAGCGAATTGAATGTTTCTTAAAATTTATTCATTTCTTTTCCGCTAACTGATATAATTTCAAAAAGTTTGTGAATTGCTCATTTGCTTAAGTGCATTAAAACCCCATTGATTTACAACGGAAGTTGTGAGGAACGTTTCACCGTACATTTATAAATTCCATTTCACTTGGTTGTGAGTTATTGTGCAGGTAGGCTTTATGAAGTTTTATCACGATTTATCACGATATATATAAACGATTCAAAATGAACGTTTGTGAAGTTGGCATTTTTTTTCGCTTCAGCCTCACTGTGGTTGCGTATCGCAACCTCTTTCTCATTCCCTACCCCCCACCCCCTTCTTCCCTTTCTTTCAATCCTCCCATTTTATACATTGCCCACCTCTCCATCGTATCATCTTCTTTCTCCTTATCACGCTTGCCTCGTGTGATTTGCTCTATGATATGATGCCATGCTTAATTGTCCGGTTCACTGCTATGGTACAGATACCGACATGTCAATGCTGAAACTTTCGTTTGCCAGATTGAGTGTTTCGTTGTAATAAGCATAAATAAAGCCTTAAAATATGGGTCTTAAAATACATGTTTTACAGTGGGTACATATTCGTTAAAACTCCCGCATGTTATCGTCTGTTGAGGCTATTTGTTAAACACCTTTCTTTTTCTACAAACTTCTCTTCCCTTCTTTCTCGTATTCACTGATTCATACATTCATTCATTCATTTTTTCATGGCACTGTCTATCGCTTTTCGACGTAACGAAAATATATTATAGCAGCGGTATATCTGTGCATAATATGCGTATCTGTAAGGACATTTATAATGTGGTGGAAAATAATGGTCAGGGAAACAGTAACTCCCGAACTGATTTCATAAGACTATTCGATACAGATTCTGGTTCTAGCTTACAGAGCATTGTAAGATGCGTTATCCATTTTTAATCGTAAAATATAAGTTTAGGGATGACAAGCGGAAAATTTCGGGAGGAAAAAGCACAAAAGTTTGTCGAAAATGTGTGCTAACAGTTCTGTACCAACCGCAGTTCCACTACACGCATTATGGGCAACTGCTTGAGCGCTGGCCAAGCAGAGATTTTCATGCATAGCTAAGCATTGTTCATTTGGTTTTCGTCATGTATTTATTACAACGCTTTGACTAGGCCTATGGAGAGTATATAGTGTGCTACTCACTAGCATGTATAATAAGAGTTACTCTTAATCGTGTTCGGATGTAACGCATGCATGAGCTGCTCGTGACAGACGTTGATACAAATGAGAAAGATTCTGGAGAGTCTTAGAACCGATGCAGATATGGGCTTCAAGTGAAGGATAAGAAAGATTCAAATCCAAGATTATGCAATTTTGCAAAAGGTTTCGAAAAATCAAATGCGAGTGCAGTTTTGTCCGCTCTTCGGCACACATCCATGCATAGCTTTTCGTAGAATTATGTTTCACATCTGAATTGTTTCTTAGAAATGCACTCATTTTTCCTTAAGCTTTTCCTACAGCCGTCAACGTAATTTGACTCTAAGACAATACCGAATGAGAAAGCAAGGTTGCCCGACGGCAAAACTCGATAATCCGCATGATGACATTTTTGAGAAGCATCGCTTGCGACTATCAACGTTGTTATCTTCTACTAACAACGCTGTTGTTATCTTCTGCAATATTTGCTATACCATCCAAAAAATGGACAACGAATAAGGAAGGAATACTTATTTCTGTTCTATCCTTATAAAGCCATTCGAAACACACGAAACGCGATTATCCTTTTGCCATTCTATTTATTTGAAATCACTACCGTTCCTGCGCTATATTTTCGTTGATTCCCATTGCAACGTCATTTTGATCGATAGTGCACTTTAATAAGAAAATCTCAGCACTCATTTGCGAATCCAAATGCCAATATTGACAACGTTGAACTTGAATAAACATTTATTGCACAATAAATGATGATGTGCCATAGTGAATTTTACTAAGTAAACGTTGCTGTTATGTAAGCAAAGAATCCATGGAATAAACAAACGAGGTAAGCATGCGAAAAGAATTAGCTGAAGTAAAAGGAATCAGACAACGAAGTTATCCACTTTAGTTGTTTTTTTTGCACCAAAAAATGCTTTCATCAAAAGACGATATTGGTTGTCACATACAAACGCTATATTACACAATCATCGCTATCGCATCATTCGTTTCATTCGGCAGAGCGATGCGGGCGCATTTTGCTGAACGATATTTGAAACAGACCTTGCGAACGTCAACGTGTTCCATTGCACACGGCTAAACGTTAAAGGACGCGTTCCATTGTGATTTCCGGTTTTTGCGATCGTGTCATATCCTCTGAAATACTCGCGCTTATGCGAATATCATTCGACTGCTTTCAGCCGTCACGTTTTGGAAACGCTAAGCTGTCATTGATTCCTTTTTCTGTTAATATGTATAAAGAAAGTTCTTCTTGTACAGTGCATGTTCCTCCAGCTATAATAGCAGCTTCTCTTAAGAAACATTTGCTGAGCGGTAGATTATGAGGAAATAATAAGCTATTTTATCATACTTATAGAAATACGTTCCAAAGCTTCAACTGCTTGAATTTGAAGAGGTCTACTTAGAACATACAATGAGTTGTTTTTAAGAAAACAACATTCAGCTTAAAACTCATACCTTTCTACAGCATGAAACTGGAATAGAATCTTTTTTAGAGAGGAAGGCTATGTCAACACGGTTTTGTTAGTAGGAATGTGGTATTAATATTGCATTTAGCACAGCGTGATTTTCTTGTTGTCGGTGCTATTGCCCGAAAACTAGGTGCCCTTTGCTTTAATCAGTTCAGTCATGCTCGAAATCAACAAACAGTCTTCGCCTCTGCTCTTTAAAAAGCGTTTGACCGAGAGGAGAGTAGCTTAAGCAATAAGTTGTGAAGATTGCAAGCCGACCATATGACACATCTTCGTCGATGCCTGCTTCCACTCTTCACATAATTTTCTCTTCGTTGGTAAAATTGTTTGGATTTGAACGTTTGAATAGTCTTTTTCTTATAGATGCCACCACTGGAACTAACCCATTCGATGGCTGACCAAGTGACAGCTTCACCAGGCAACTCGAGCGACAAGGACTTTTTAAGTTTTACGGATGATGCAGTCACAGTTGATGGTGGACCGTATTCGTCAGCAAGCAGTATGGCAACTTGTGCAGTAAATAGTAATACCGATGAAGGAACCAATGATCGCACATCTCATTATTCAACAAGTCCTGTGGTAAGCGATCGTGTTGGCAGGTCTCACGTTGTCGTGTTCGAATTTTCGTTCAGACAAGTGCTTCTCGTCGCACTTGGAGCACCGCTGAGTGCGCTACTAGCGTCTTTTGTTATTGGACTGTCTTACGACTACGACCTTGTTCTGAACTACGAATGGACGTGTGGTGTAAGTGTTCACTATGTTAAAAAAGTGGTATGATGCCCTAGGGATTCCAATTGATTATTCCAATACAGACAGCTGTGCAACTGTATTTTACGGAGGAATGAGGTGTGCGCCGGAATGCGGGAACCAAAACGCAAAAAAAAAATCAGAGGCTTAAGGCCATCAAAGCAATAGTAATAGTACTAGTAAAGACCTCCCCGTTACTAAAAAGTCTTTAATGTTTACGTAACACTAGTATATGAATCATTGATGGTGGGATCATTTATATTGTTTCGTGAGCTTGACTGATAAAGAAGTGATCTTTTAGCGAGTGAAAACTGTTGAGGGATAGGCATAAAAACCTGATATGAAGAGCATTCCGAAAGAAATGGTAGTGAGCGAAACGATGAACCATGGGCGTACGCAGAGATTCGTCATGGGAGATGCAAATTTTATGGCATGATGTCAGAAGTTGGCCACGAGTCAAAATCATAAGATTTCAAAGTTGGCACACCGCTAAAAACAACTCTGACACCGAGACACCGAGTGTCAGTTTGGTTGCCCAAATTCTCTAAAAAGCACAAAAAATTACTCTGCAACCGCGAACTTTTTCGTGATCAAAGTGAATTTGAACAGATTGGCTCCTATCGGGATTTTTCATATTTTTTCCCAGTGCTTATTGGATTCCTCATAGATTGCTTCAAAGCGCGGAGCTCCAACTATTCCAATACGGTTGAATGGAAATTTCACAGCTTTTTCATAACTTTTGTGAAGTCCGCAACTGATTATTTTCAAAAGACCATTATGAACAATGCCTGCAGCTCTTAGTGTTATGTGGCACGCTTTATTGTTCCGTTTGAAGGCTAGATGAAAGGGGTCATGTATTTTTCTTCGAGAATTGTAGACGGTCACGTCGGTCCTTGCGGCATGGCCAATGTTCGAAATGATGATGACAGGAAAACTATTTCAGCCCATTGCCGCTGAACTATTAAAAAACTTAAGATAGCCACTACACTCAGTAAGCAAACAAATCAATTGTGATGCGTAACTCTAGTGAAATAGCATTATCCCGAAGGAGTTTGTAGTTTCATGTCCATTGAAAATGTGAGTTTGCAAGGTAGTGCACTAGGTGAGCTTCTACACAAATCTATTTGTTTGCTATTCACATAAATATTTACATGCGAAAAATTTTCTGATAATAATGATCGTGCGTTGCGTGATAACGCGGCCGCCTTATCTATTTATATTTTTCCATCAAACATCTGCGAAAAACAAAAAGTACTTTTCTGCTTGAAACGCTTTTGCTAAAACTGATGTTAGCTGCGTCAGTGATTTCCATTTAAACGAATTTAAAAGGCGAATTCTGGAAGTAACGCTAACAAAGCGTCTATGACATTTACACTTAAGATTATCTTAAAATTTTCAACTATTCGAAGTAAGTTCTGCAGATTCCGCAATTCTCATAGACAATCTCGTGGTGCATTTTTCGTACTACGATAGTATCAGAATCGTCTTAAAATTTGGGTATCCATTTTCAATAAGTAGCCGCACATATATAAATGAACACTTGATCGGAAGGACGTTTTGCAGCGTGTTCATTTGCCGTCCATTTCGCGAATTGTCAATCTGCCTAAACAGAGAATCATATGGAATTTATTCGTCCTTTTTCATGCCGCGTTCAGACCGCTAATGGTGTCGAGCAATTGTTAGCTTTTATTTTTCGTTGTCATCGGGATTCATCTGATGTTCCCTTGCTTCCATTTTGCAAAGACCCAATAATCCAGTGGCCATACCACTTTTTTCCCACACAAATACTGACTGTACTGTAGTTTTCCCGAAAATGTTGAAAATAATAACCCTCCACCGTAGTTGTTGCCTGAAGATGCTAAATTTATGTATCGCAAGCTAACTTAGCACAGGTCTTGCGATCGCCGACTATACAGTACTGAATAGAAGATTTAAATTCATTTGTAGCACATCAAAATGTGCCTTTCTCTATTTTGCGTTGGTCAGCTTGTCAACCGTTTTATAGAACAGTATGTGCAGTAGTATCCGAGTAGTCCAAAACAATGCAATATCGATGAAAGCAAGTGGAAAATGTAAAGAGAAGAAATAGACAGAAAAGTGTGCGAGTGGAATAATTCATGCTAAGAAGAAGTTCTAATTTTTTTTTCACTTTTTATGAGTTTTTCTTCATTATACAGTATAGATACTGGGTGAGCCAATTCTCTTTGTCTGCAGTTCTCTCTTATCCTTGCAAAAAAAAAAAACGAACAAAATTACTTTGTTTGCGCATGTTGTTATAACTTCATGCTGAGCGCTCTTTTACGAACTCATGCTAGTCACAAATATTCATTCGTCTATCGCTTCAGCTCCTTTCATTTGCTAAACGCATGCTTTTTACTAAAACCAATGTTTGCTATAAAGCCGCCTTTACGTTGCCTTCATAAACTCTGTGCTATACCACTATTCTCTAAAGTACACTTTTATGCACTAAATACAAGCCTTTCTTTTGCCATGATATATGAAGTGATGGAAACAGTTGTTGTGATCTCTGTCTCGTTGTATTGTCGAGGACTCGTCAAATTAAAAGAACTGAACGAAAAAGAATAAATTCAAAATTACTTGTAATTAGCACCACCGTATCAAGAATATAACCATAACATGAACCTTATGTTTGTGACCATCTAGGAATCACATCGGTTTCTTTTCTTTCTTTTTTGATTTCCACAACACTTTTGCAAACAAGGCAATACCTGCACATTTGATCAAGAAAACAGCTTATATTCAGTTTCACCAAACACAATATTTATTGTCTGCTTGTTTGTTAGCGTTTGAACACCTCTGCATTCAATTATTAAAAAGAAAATAACAAAGATTATTGTAAGATCCTTTTTGTTTGCAGCACAAGTCAACCTTACAATTTATTTGAGATTTTGATTCCGTATAGTACACAATCAACTTCTGGATTGCAGAAGAATAAAAAAGAGAACAATCGGAAGAGATGAGCCAGAAACTATTATATTCCTTTAGCAGAAGAAGGTTAGCAAATAGGCGTAGCAACGTATAAAATAATTAATAAACAATGCAGAATGAATTTTCAATATCCTATGAATAGAAAACCCTTGCATTGTATTATATTGACGCTTCTCGTCCGCACAAACGAAACAGCGTCCAACCAAAACAATTGAACTAGAAACGCACTGAAACCAAAGTTTACCAATTTTGTGACTCGTCTCCGAATCCCACATTCCAAAAAACTGCCTCATTTGAAAACATTTGAATATTTCGTGAAGTGTTCCTCACACTAATGGGCAGGAATTTTGCATAGCTTGACAATGTTTCATCTCTCATCTCCACTGCTTTCCCGTTCGGATTCGAACTTGCGTTTTCATCAGCGACTAACCGGTTACTCTGTCAAAAACGAAAGGTTTTTTTTAAAATAACCGGTGTGTTTGGTCGTGTTTACTTGATCTGAATTAGGAAATCAAAGCGTTTTCAGATCGAATATGTCGTGAACCTGCTACTCGAATGCGTTTTCCGCGTGCGCATTCTACTTTGGCTAATGGTATTCTCCTTTCGGGTCTACTTGAAGTTATTTTTATCGTTTGGTTGACCGTCGTCGGAGAGAGAGAACAACCAGGTGGTCACTTGTTTTCCAGTGCTGTTTTCTTAGTAGTCCTTCGATGCCAGAGAGTACTGTTCACAGTTTTACTTTTTTAAGCTTGGAATGCACTCAGGTAGTAGCCGTATACTGTTCGAATTAAGAATAAATCATTAACTGCAGTATGCCAGTGCATAGAGGGGTATTTTCTTATTTGAAGCACTTTGAGGAGATCGCGGATGATTCAGCGATAAACAGCTTCTTCTAAACCGAGTGTTTTTGAATAACTGTGCGAAATTAGGCGCCAAATTGAATTTCGCAACGAGTATTTCAAAACTTCAGAACTACCACATGTCGTGTAATTTGTGTGCCGATTTGTACAAGAAATTTACTGGGCTGAAGACGACAGTGGATAACAGGCGGATATACGACAACAAAAGATGAGCAGCACGGAGGAGCAAAGTGCAGACCCCTCCTCACATTTTTTGATATGAAAACAAAACTGGCGAGGGGGGCACGAATCATCATCCCCGCCCCTACCAAAACGAAAAACAGGACAGCACAAAGCAATGTGAGACTGAAGCACACATGGTGCGAAACCGGATCACAACAGCCAATCTCTGCTGGCATCGGCTTAAGCAAGTTGTCGATTTAGCTTCAGTTTGGCAGCCGATTCTTCAATGTTTTGCAAAAAAAGCAGTTTTTGCAACACCATATACGTTCAATGCTGAATCAGCTGCAATCGCACCTAGTCGCGGCCAATGCAAGAAACGACTCTCAAAGCGGTGATGCGCTCTCTGCGTTAGCCAAAATAATTATCTGATAAGCTCTGAACTGCTTAAAGTGCCGACATCTTAATAATATACATTGAACTAGGTATCGCCAATCCGTCTTTCGTGGTGTCTGTCCAGCCGCGACCTTTGTTGCAACGTTGCAAATCATGAAAAAAAAAAAGAAATAACCATAATATCTGAGCCTGGTATATGCTTCAACAAAAAAAATGAGGCAAGCAGATTGGACGCTCTGAATTCGGTATAACTTGCTAGTTTTATCCGAAGAATTCGAAGAGGGAGTTCCGCGTTAAAAATTGTTTTCTTTACTTTCTGGCCTCTTAAGGGAATTCATTCCAGTTTATCCACATTAAAACGAGGTACCAATCTTCAAATATCGTTTAGAAAATCGGTTTCGTTTGCTCAACTTGTTGACGTTTATTGGTTGATTATGAACGAACTGGAAAACTAAAAGGTTCTTATAAACATCGAGATGGTTGATTTTTTGCACGTCAATCATGCCTCAACGGCAAGCTTCATCGTGGTGGAAGAAATGGGCATATCTCATTTCAGAATTTCACGTTTATTTCTTTATGGGTTTCACGATATCGAGCTTAGCGCATTTTGTGCTCACATCGTTACTGTTTCGAGTCAGTTATCACTATGTTGTGTGCAAAAAGGTAGAGTTCTGATTTTGCGCTTTCTCTATGTATTTTGGCAATCGAAATGTGGGTGGGGCTCATCAGCTCATCGACTCGCTAACCTAATTGCTAAGCACTTATCGCACGATCACCTCGGCCATCAATTTTGTTTATGCAGTGAAATTTCTCGTAGAGTGTATGTTATAGGAGAGGAAGAGAAGGGATGAGTGAAATTCTCTATTCAAAGCAAAAATCTTAGCATGAGATTTGTGGATTTTTTGGAGAACGACGCCAGTACTTTTAGCCCATCATTTAAAAATAAATTGGAAAAAACCGCTTCTTGACATTTCCTTAATGCGCTTTTGTTTGAGAAGCATTTGACATCGTCGTTTAAGCAACAGCTGCGTTCATTCCGATTCAGTCGCATTTACGGGTGTTCAAGCAGAAATCTTTTTTTTTTTGCGTATCATAAGTGACTCAATGAAGCCTTATCTCAGTTGCTTGTCACTTTGCGTTCAATGAACTTTGCTGATAATTATATTATGTTGCTGCAATTCTGCACTCTCAAAATTCTTTCGAGCTTTATTAGTTAACTTTCTCATGCAGAAAAAGGGCTAGTACAATGTAACAAATAATAGTAATCAATTGGATAGAGTGGAAGCTGTGAATATCATGAGCACAAACGAAGCGATATGGGGGCAACTTACGAATGTTTCATCCTATAACGTCAAAACAATTTGCGGTATTCCAACGCTGAACGAAAACCAATGCTGTTCATCTCGCCAAAATAAGTTTCTTAACAAAATTTTATTGGATTTTGCAGCCATTTAGAAAATTGAATGCCGTCGTATTCGATTAAATTAATTTGTATCCGGATAACAAACAAGTTTGATCGTGTGAACGAAGCATTTGCTTTGCAGGCTTCACTAAGCTATTCTCTGAAATTTATTTTCACCTTAGCATATGTGATCTTGTTGCCGACCGTTTTCACATTTTTCGCTTTATATTGGCAGCTGTGCTATAATTTTGGTTAGTTCATCATATTTCTTCTGATATATCGTGCATAACTGAGTGAAACAGTTTCATTGTTTACAGAAGTGGTTGTAACAGATTTTCTTGGAAGCCTTTTCATTAGATAGCACTTCTTCTACAACCACTGAACAAATAGCAGAAAAAAACGCAATTGTGCAAGTCGATTTCAAAAATAAAAAATCATAACGAAATGTGCGCCTATAGCGAGCACAAAATTGGTGATCTGTTCTCAGATACTTAGGCTCTGTTTTTCGAATATTTCATTAGTGTTTATTTCAACCGATGGCTTCACCGTTGTTCGACCTCACTAGTTCGGCTACGTGGCAAGCAAATTCAGTAACTTTACCATTCAGGCTCACTGTAGCATCGTAGCTTGGCAGTCTGTCGTCTCGAAACATAGGTGCCACTGTGAAGAAGGTGTTCGGACTATGCATTTTCATGGAAGAAACATTTTGAGGACTTTCCGTCGGCATTCCATAGGCTGTCTAATTCGACATCTTCGACATCTTCCCGAACCTCTCAATACTATATGTCTCTCAAAGGCTAATATTACTCGGTTGTTGCGAAAGTACGCTTGATTTCTACCGAAAAATTTCTGCTCAGTGACAAGGGCAAGACTCTAAAGCTTTCAATTGTTTGTTTTAAATTTTCTGGGTTTAATAGCGTCTTTCAAATTGTATTTCAGCGTACGATTTCTTCGCGGTTTTCGAGTATATAACGATTTTAGTGAACTTCGGCTTTCATGCGACTTCACTACTCGATTGTAATGATGTATACAAAGTTAGAGTCCAACGAGCGAACTAACTGTATTTAGATGATTCGACTTTATTGTTTTATGAGTTGTTCTTAAGACACTTTGTGCATTCATGAAGTGATTTTGCTTGCAATGGCATCTGCTGAGCTGTAGTAATTCAACTTGGATTTCAATCGAATGAGATGACTTAAAGTGTATGAGAAAAGATTTAAAGATTAAGGGAATTTGATTGGAGAATAAAACGTGGAGGACGAAGAATACGAAAGTTGCGAAATTCCGATGTCACCAAAAGTGCAGAATAAGTCAGAGGGGAATTTCCGATTGAGTGCATCGAATCTCAATTCTTATACAACACTGCTCAACCATGATAATAAAATTCACCTAATCGTGAAATGTTAAACAACCTTTCGAATTATCTATAGCGTTAATCGGGTCTCCATAAAAAGAGAGCATCTCAGGTGATGCTGTAAGAAGAAAACACACAGAATAGGCATCTGATCTGTAATTATGCGGCCAAACTAAACCTCTGTTACAGCTTATCCATGAACGTAAAATAAGTGCACTTATAGAGGATATAAGCGATAATACTCGCTTGATTAGAAAATTTCTTTTTGCGGATTGTGCAAGCCTTCAATTGCTGTCGTCAATCGTATTTACGGTGCTGCGATAAAAAGTTCAGCAAAAAACAAAAGTGCACATAACACAGCAGGAAAAATACGGTAATGATTTCAACGTGTATAGGAATAATTTTTTAAAGTTATTTTTTTTAGACTAAGTGGTCGCAAGCAAGCGAAGCCTGGGGAGGATAGAAAGGCAAAAGAGCACCGGGATGCATGTTTAATTCATTTATTTGCCAGCTGTTTTATGACAGCACCAAATGACTGTTTTAGTATATAATGTTTAAAAAGCATTTCGGACATGCTATCGAACATCAGTGAGAAATCACAAAGAGCGTAGGAGGACAAACCTTCAATGGAGCTACCAAAGCGTAAATCACAAAAATTTTAATGTCTGCTGAACATTTTGTGTGTCGCCTTCCTTGTCGTCATGGAGGCTTACATGGTTTTTAATTATCTGTTCAGTCGTTGAAAATTGCTCGTCAAGCATTTGCAAAAGGCATTTTTTTAAAAGAGTCGCAGCTTTTGTACTGGATCCGTTTTACAATCTAATTATGAGCATTCCGCAAAAGAAGTGGTAATGTCTGTGCTGCCTTTTTAAAAATCCTACTAGATGGAATTCCGCCGTTATGCTGCTGTATTGTGTCCAAAAATAAGCTTAACCTACCATTCATATCAAACCTGCCATTTGCCATCAGCTGAAGCCGCAGCGAATCCGAAATTTAAAATGTGCGCTATACGTTTATGCATCACGCGATACGCACTCTTCTTATACGAGCACTCATTTACACAGTGGTCGTGCCTAATCTGCACCACATACATAGTCATAAGCCGCGTGCCCTATGTTTTCGATTAGCCAAGGCTACTGGTGTTGATAACGTTATAGAAAGGCATACAAAAACATTTCAAAAAATTCTGTTTGTATCTGAACGCTTTTCGTGCCGTTTCGATACTCCATTTTCGCTGTCGACAACTGCCAAAAATGTCAAATGGAAGCAGGTGGTAAGCGATTACAATCGAATGTTCTTTAGGAGGCGAAATATGACCCCGAATGAGCATGAATAGATTTATCATAGTAAACGGTTGCCGAAACTCAAACCCAGCAGAGAAATGTGAGATGGATGACGTGATGAGCATTATTGCCTGGGTGGCTGGTAACGTATCGCACAACCCTTGAGGATATGCACTAGAGCTGGAAAATTTAAAAAAGAAAAACTGAAGGAGTGACAGAAATTTTTTATTATCTGCCTAGTGGAGATAGGATAAATGATTTAGAAATGGTAATGAAGGTTGTGCATGACAGCAACGGCCTCCACAGTCAAAGGCCATGAGTTATGCGCCCATGTTATCCATGCAGAAATCTGTGCAGCACTAATGGATTATATCAGTTCGCCTACTCCGTTTCATCGACGGCTTCATGTGCTTAAGATGAGGCGCTTAAAACAAAGCGGAATCTCCCCCGAAGAAGGCAAAGGGGAATTTTTTGTTCGAATTACGAGGGAAAATATTCTGCTTTCCATGTTTGTTCAAACGAATAGCTCCAAATTGAATACACCGCTTGAATTCGTCGAGGTGCAGTCGAAGGAACGTAAGCATTAAAGTAGCGCCATTAACTGGGGAGCAATTTATAGCGTCAACTTCAAGCCTTTTGTAGCTGGCGTAGTAGATCGCGCAGGATATCGACACCTCTGTTACAGCCGCTTAAACTCGAGATTTTTTTTGTGATAAGTCGTTTATTTGAAAAGTTTAAAAGCTTGATAGTAGAGATCAAGCGCACAACTGATACGACAATCAAGTCATTAAAGATTTCAAATCCTCCTTCATCAAAATCTTGAATGAGGCGTAAGGTTGTTACAGGTCCGCAAATGTCTTGTTTTCGTTGGCTGAAAAAATTTTTGTATTTTTGTGGAGCTGTTGACGAACAGTTGGGTGAGGCGACCAGCAATAGTTTTTCGAATAGTCTTATTGAAGAAAAGATAGAGATAAGCATCACACCCTGAAACGGTAAAAAAAATCTTCGCCGGAATTCTGATGAAGAACTGCTCGCTTTTTGTACTTTTCTGTGGAAAATGCCTTCACAAAAATTCTGAGTGACTAGGGGAATTTCAATGCTTTATTCGCAGAATAGGATCGCGAGTATTTTATTAATGTCATCAATTAAAGAATTGCAGCGGTGAGATCACTTTTTCATATTTGAAAATTTCAACGTTGAAGATTCTTCAAGCAAAAAATAATACGAGAAATTTTCAAAATCATTTTTTCTATTGCAAATGACTGAAATAGGAGCTATTGTGGCCATTTATCACAATCGACATTTTTAGACAGTTATCGGACGAAATTCCTCGATCGGTATATTTTAAATGTGAATGGGATAAGTACAATAATCTGCTTTCAGTTAGTGTCGCATACGGCATCCGAAGTAGACTGATTATTTCTTCCAACTGCAACTGATTTATTCGGAGCAATTTTTTTGGGGCAATCTCATCTCGGTGACGGTTTGAACAAAGACGAAAGCAAAAATCGCACCATGCACCGATGTCCATCCGAGGTGGGCGACTGTATGCCATATTGGATTGACGTTGGTGATGTATTGCATACCAAAGTAAACAACTGTCGACAGCATGACCGTTAAACAGAAGAGCAATGTTATAGTGTAAATCTTAAAGTGATGCACATATATATATCTTTGCGCATGTAAACAGTAATGTGTAGACCTGTTACGATAAAAATAAGAAAACTTCATAATTTCCGTCGCTTTGACCAGAAGCATAATTTGAAACCGTCAAAAATGATCAAAACTTGACTAGTTAGGTTTAATTACCCAAGTTTGAGGTATCGATGGCGTTGGGCATGGATTCGGAGACATATGCAAACAATACCTGCTGCTTGCCGGCTGTAATTCATTATCGACTGTTATTATGCATGCCTACATGTCCATTGCTTATGATCTCTTGTTTTTCTACTCTCATCAATGTCTATGGGTATTTAAACGCATGGTTAATTGCAGTGTTTATACTTATGAATATATTATAGCTTTCGTGTATACTTTTTTTTTTCTGGAGGCGTTGTTACATGCTTTCTTTATTGTAAATAAAGATTCTCTCTCTCTCTCTCTTCCATTCACATGGAAAAAAAATTGATTACCAAATCTATATCGTTCTATAATCTAGAGATAGGGATATCGACTCCTACACCAGCATATTTGATATGTTTTTTGCTGCAGGGGAAAAGGAAGTGAAGAAACGCCTAAACGAAACCTCTATAGAGAGGAAACCTTTAGAGGAAAAAACGGATTATATAGTGAGCTGCGAATAGGCAACTGTGACATCATAGACCCCACAGAAAACATCTAGCATCTCTCAAAGATGTTAGCGAGCAAATTTCTGGTTCTTGCTGCTGAAGAATCCATCAGTCTCATGCGTTCGCAAATCAGTGGCTAATTACTTCATTAGAGTTAAAACTAGCATTTGAGGTAGAGTAAAAACGGCAGAAACAGCGACCAGATAACTTTTTAAGGTAACTAACTAAAATTTCACTCTGCGATTGCACGAGCTTACGAACTGAGAGGAAAAGCAAGTTCTTAGTGAACTTTAAGGGACGTTCGTCCACATTTAACACATTTCAAAAAAAAAAACTGCTATACCGATCGTTGGAACGATCCGACTTGTTTGAACCCTCGAATACGCTTTGTGAAAATGTACACAACCAGTGAGTACATGACGGCCAACATAATGAACGTCGAAACGTTATTGTACAAGTGCATATAATATATCTGAAAACCGTTCAACTATAACACAGCCATCTGAACGTGTCAATTAAAAGGTATTGATACGACGTACCAAAACACCTGCTGTATGTTCTTTGGTCGCAGGAAGCTTCCTCGTGAAAAATTGTTAAGATGCTTGGCATATGTAGGACGGTGAGAGATTTGGCGAATTATTGAAAAACTTTGTTGGCGAATGCGAAGCGCTATAACAAGTTTTTGCGTTTGAAAATAAATTTCTTTTTAAAACCTGTGTTACACTTTTTTTTCAGCGATCGGCCAAGTGCAACATGCTTAGGAAATGCGAAATAAGTTAGGAAGAGAAAAAGCGCAAAGTACAGAAGAGAAATGCAGAGGCTCAAAAAGTAATCAGCACTAGGTTTCACATATAGCTAAAACTGTGAAAGCTTCGCTAACAATTTCCCAAGAATCAGCGACATTCGTGGGTCATTTTGTCGTGAAGAAGGTCGCGACTGCTTTTGATATGATCTGTGCTACTACCTTCCCATAAGTGTTTTGCAAACATTCGTTTCCAATTTATTTCGCATACGCTGAGAATTTCACATACCATAACGATAAGGCGTGAGCCATGCTCAACACATTCTTTTGCAATGATTAAAATTTGCAATGGCATCCACGTGGTCGCATAGAAAACGATAAGCAAATTGATAAAAGCCGACAGTTGCTTTTGTAAATCAAACATTTCCAAACTCAGGTGGAAAATCTTTTCATATGATTTATTAAACTTCGATGGTGTCAACTAACGTGATAATATTCAGGTCAGACTTATGTAAAAGTTGCTTATGCATCAAAAATTGTAGTGATTTTTTTGCCATGAAGCACGGTAAATTCAACATATGAAGAAGCAGAAATGTTTTGTCAAAATTATCTCAGTCAAAACTTTTAGCTTGACTTAGAAAATGCATCAGTTCTTCAGCAACTCCTGATATCTTTTAGCGGATTTTTTTACTACCCTCTGACAACGGATACTGGAGATTGGTTTCTGTTATGGGTAAATTCGTAGCACTAGAAAGTGCAGCATCGCTTCTAAAAGGAAGGAGATTAAGACGCGACAAAAGTACTCACATGATTACGCGGAATGGCAATAAATGCCCAACTGCCCCAACGCGGATCGTAGATATATTTATGATTTTGAAATGGAACTGCATTTATGACCACCGTATAAATCAACGGATATATCATCCAGTACCACTGTAAAGAACCCTTGCACTATGAGTGTTGAAAAAATATTTGAAAAGTTTCTGCTGTCATTGTTGAGCGGGCAATAAAACCGCTACGGAATCAATCGACAGTCTGCGGCACGCTGGCCAGATCTGCCATGAGTACCATTTTCATTCTGTTCTAGTTGACGGGAATTCCACGAAATCAGATCGACAAATCCTGCACACCAATTTATGAGCTAAAATTACATGACCATGGAGATCCCTCAAAATTTGAAAAAGAAAATCAACTCGTTATAAACTCTGAGCTCATAATTTAAAGCTACCTTAAGAAAACATAGAGATCGGCAAAGATTCAAAGAGTCGTTCATGAGGTTAGCTTGTAAAGATTTGAATGGAAGTATGCGAAACGTAATAAATTCTAAAAATGCTTTTGAAAATTTGCTGTCATTGATCGTTCGAAGACGGGGAAGCTCACATTTCGTGGCATGAGTGTATCTTTCAAGGGTTGTTTGTTTGTTCACCGGTCGAAACAAAGCGCTGTGGAAGAAATCTACCATGAAATGGTGCCACTGGTACGAACTGAAATTTGTTGTCCGGCTTTTAAACTATTCTATTTCGTTCTCATTGAATTAAAAACTCCACAGTGCACAAAGAAGCATAAAACGTTTTCTGAATTACAGTCCAGAGAACAGTTGAAGAGTCAGCAAAATTCGGTTCATGCTTTTGCTTTATCATACTCCAACGGCAGGTCTACGAGATAATACAACGACGGGCCCACGAGAGAACCCAACGACGGGTCTACGAGAGAACACAGCACAGGTCTGCGAGAAAACCACGGATTCGTCGACCACTGCATCGGCTGCTGTTCCATTTGAGCATTTCGAGTGCGAGTAAAAAATGGCATTAACCTTTTGCGGATAAGAGAAGTTTTTAAAAAATGAAAAAAGCATTTCTTATTTTGAAATGAAACAGTTAAGCCACTTAGTTAGATGCCTCTACTGCAATAAATTGCTGTTTCTTTTAGATACCATATATCCTAAGGATTAAATTGTTTCCATAAAAAATACTTTTGGCTAATATGAAAGCGCTAATCACCGTAATTATCGATATTTTTCTGCTACTGCAGGTACACAAAATATATTATTTTGCATGGATTTTCGCCATGACTTTCGCAATTTCCGTTACCCAATTGCGAAAGACATCCTATATTGTTACGTATGAAGTGAAAGGTGTGCACAAAGTGTTGTTGCAGTAAGCGAAAACATGCGAGTGCAACTGCGTCAGTAACTTGTACTTCTTTGTTTGCGTTCCCTTAGATTTTCACGGACACAAATTCTTCTGAAAGATTCAATTAGTGCGGTTTTTAATTCATGTTTCAGTCGCCATTATAAATCAGTCGTTTAAGCGAAAGCGTAAAATACATATGTGCCAAAAACGGATCCTAAGAACTTACGTACTGTGCTCAACTTTGCACAATTAGGGAAGAATTTTGCGCAGTACATTTGTCTTTTGCATTAAAGAAGTGCAGTGCAACTAAAACTCTCACAGGTTTATTTCCAGCGAAAAGTTTCTTAGCGAAATCTGCATCATACGCGTCGAGTAAACGATTAAATGCCAAAACTTGATTCGTCGCGCAGAAGCCGGTCCACACAACTGAAATAAGCCTTTGGGATAAGCATGCTCAATTATGTCAACAAAGCCTTTTCCAGCTATTAAGATATTGCAACAGCATGATGCGTTCAACGTGCAACGAATAATGGCTAACGATTAGCAGCTTGATCTCGTTGCCAGCAGCATTAGTGAGTCATAATTCACAAGTGTTTTCAACTAACTGCGATGAAAGTTGCTATTGCAAAATCCACGTTTAATGGGCCATAATTCACTATGCGATATATCGACTGATTAGTAAGGAATGCAGTAAATTGAAGTCATTGAAGTCTTTAGTCTAATCGCGACCATGAACAATTAACTACAAAATTTATGCCTAATCTACGGCGTTTAACTTTCGAGAAATGTTCACCATAAGTGCAAAGAGGGAATGTTCGCTTCGCAACAGAATGTACGATTTCGTCCACTTCTTGAATTTGATAAGCAGAGCATTCAGTTTTGGTTCAATGATTGGAAATAATTCGTGGTTTAACTAATGATTACTATTCTATTAGGGAACTTTTTCCAAATAGTTTGCACAACAGAATAACCACTAAGGATGAATATAGCGTCACAAAGGATTTTTTAAATACTGGTGAATAAATCAGTCTCTCAGTTGCACTATTGGGCTACGGACTCCTACAGAAGCTAACGACGGCAAAAACAACTACTTCTTAACTAATCTAACGACTGTTTTATGGGTAGTAATGACCATGAAATGCGATTCTTTGAAAACGGTACTTTGATGCTGTCCAGTGCGATTTTTAATCAGGTGATTCCCTGGAAGGTGTTTTAATTTGGCTGCATCGCTTCCAGAAAGGCACTTTAATTCTTCAACTGATCGGCTTCATACCCATAATCAGGCAAACCCAAGGAGCAGAAAAGATAATTTTCGTAAAGCATTTGCTGAATGTTAGAAACAGTCATCAGAGCAACACAATGTTTTTGTAAAATAATCGTAAAATCCATATATATATATATATATATGTACATATATATATGTACATATATATATATATATATATGTACATATATATATATATATACTCATCGATCCTTATAGAGATAGAATGAGAACAAGGCGAAACAGCATAGGAAACTTACTAAATATTAGGCTGCCAGTCAGCGCGACGCTTTCGGTAGAACATAAACCGCGAAGAGAGAAATAGCCGCTGACGAATGTTACGAGAACAATTTCAACAACATCAATTATCGAAATAACAAGCATTATTTTAAAACATGAATAGCTTATGAGCGGTTTTAACCTGCAATTTTGAACCATTTGATTTGGTTGAATCGGTATCTTTACGAGTAAGCATTATTTTTTAAAAAAATTTTTACTGAAATCAACAAATTTGGCAATGCTGCAAACGACTGGATCGGGCTGATTGTCTGCGGCGGAAAAAAGGTGATCGGATAAGCTGTTCAACGAGAACGTACTCGAGCAGCAGATTCTAATCAAAAGCAAACGTTGTGAGACCGACGCAAAGGTGTTTCTCATGTAGTCCACCAAATGCTGAGTTTTTGAAAATTCCTCAAGAAGCCTGCGAAAGTTGATGTTTCTCATTCAAGCAGTGAGGTAACGCGAGAACGAGCTCTTAGAAGGTGCTAAAATTTGGTTGGATTGAACTATTTCTTATGTGACTCGCCAGGTTCCTTCGTAATGCCAACCGATGATGTTACGAAAAAAATTCTATACTTACATTAAAAAAACGAATGCTCATCAGCATCGTCGAAAATGGTCTAATTTAATATCTTGCTCTTTCGAGACACTCTAATAGAAATTGCACGGGTGGCCAGTGAGCGGACAGGTGACTGAATCGAACACCATACTCATTTCTTTATATTCTACATTTTAAAAAATATTGTGGCTCATCGCGCAGCATCTTCGCTTACGTTCACCTCGTTCATCTCGTGCATGTGCCTTTTTAATTTCCAGATCTTCTTCTGCGCTCCTTCAGTTGATGGGAGGAAAGAATATTATGGTGGTAGGAATGAACTCAAATTTATATGTAATCAAGGATTATGTATGAGTTGCACTTTGACGGAAAAAGCATTTAACATGTAAATACCAATCAAACCGTCTTAATTTGATCGACTCAAATGCTAAGACATTTGACGTAGTTGGTGAGGCCGACCTATGTAAAGAACTCAAATTCCTATAGAATAAATTATTTGATGGTAACTCGGAGTATATTTGCAGAATGCGAACCCAAAAGAAGCAAGTGCCACCTTTGCTTTCGATAACCAAGTACCACCTATGCATCTGACTACACCTCTGTTACCTCCGCTTACTGAACCGCAATACTCATGAGTAACAGCACTTGTCACGTCTTCTTTCCATTAACTGCTCGAGAACGTTTAGAACGATTATATAGAACTGGATCGAGTGTTCTTATGAGCGAACTGAATATCGCTGTGTTTCTATTTTAATATCGATATGTTGTGTTGGCCGTGAAGATCAAAAACGAATGGGAAAGTCATAAAATGGAGAATTTCATTTCGCGAAATGAAACGGAGCGAGCACATGCGAAAATCGCTTCCACGAACTGGTTCTAGAGATTTGAAAAGGAGGAGGAAACTACAGGGGAGGAAATTATATTCGCGTCCGTTAAATGCGCCTGACTTTCTATACCAGGAGGATAAGTTAATTGTCCGCAACTAAATTTTGCTGGCTTGCATGCGGCAGGTTTTATTTTCGAAAATTATTACAAGTTATGAAGACGTTGTGATCTGACTGCTCTTTGAGAATTGGTTATTTTCTTCACAGCAAAATCCTCTTCAATGAGAAGACATTTTGAAGCGGTTCTGCAGAATACTGAAATGTCAACCCAGTTTTAAGGCCACTGCTTCTTAAACCAACATGTTGGGAAACATCGAAGCCATCATCGTATAGTAAAAAAGGATGCGTTTTACTATTTTAAAATTCATCACTGAAAAAAATCGTCTGTATTGTTCTTTTGGGAAGATCGATTTCAGTTATGCTTGAATAACACTGATTAGAATGTAGACAACTTAGAGCAATCGACGTCCATTTCATGATCACAAAGAAGAGGTAAGTTAAAATAACATAGTCGTCATACAGCAATACAACGAATGCACCTACGTCATCGCGTACAGTGTTAACAGCGATGGTGCAACGAACGTAATGCCCAGAACAATGTACAACACCCCTATGTATACGTTGCTTTCTTCAGGCATCACTGAACCAGTGAATATGAACAGTTGTGAGCACCTGAAACAACACCTTGCTCGTCTTCACATTCGTGAACTTCAGTTTCGATTGACTACTAAACAGAGATCAGAATTTCAGATCGGCGTCTTTTTTGTCTCCCTGTTCGGAATCATCGCAAGAAAATTAACGGATGAGCAATGCTAATTCCTCTTTGGCTAAAAGGCCTTCATGGCACGACTGGCAAAAATGCCACTCGCGCCTCGTGCATCAATCAGCACATCTAATGAGAACCCTCGGTATGACTATGTCATGGCCGAAATCGTCCGCATGGTATTCAGCGTTGACCGATAAGCGAGCGCAAAGCTGTGTTCATCATCGTTCATCAGCGAAATTCGCCTATGTTTGTCCCTTGTTGCTGCAATCCACTTTCAAACCACACTTAATTCCTTACTTTGCTTTTCTTTTGACTACCCTTGCTTAAAATGCTTGGCCACCATTAGTGCAATGCACAGTTGTTTATCTTGTATTCATGTTCCCATTCGAATTTGACGCATCTCGTCGTTTGACGATGAGATTAAATTGCCGATTTTAAGGTCGGAGGAGGAGCGAGTCCGTAGCAGCGAAGAACGCACTCGTCGGACACTGAAGAAAGAGGTGAACGACCAGAAAAATAGGTGCAGAAGCAAGCCAGTTTACGTACTTCAGTTTACAAATCGATTAGAAACGACCAAGACAGAGAGGCTCCAACTCTTTTTGCAATCCCGTTTTCTGATCATTTCGACACGATAATCTCACTCATTTCTATATAATCTCACTCATATATATATACAATATTTTTTCGCACTGCCTTGCATAAAAGTTCTTCACCAATCGAAGTGCGAAAGCGCGCCAGGAATTAAGCAGTGCGGCGCATAGTGAAATTCAATGCGCTGTAACAGGTAACACAGTAAATATTGGGCAGTTAGACATGCATTGTTAGCTGGAAGAAAAGCGTTTAAGAACAAGTTCGTTTCGCAGGATGTGAAATGCGCTTGGATTCATTGCATTTATCCAATTAAATGATGAATTTCTTTTATGACTGCTATTTTTGCAAAACTCGATGTCACAAAATTAAAGCCCACTTGAAAAGTGCACCAGGCGGCCAAACAACGCGCAAATAAAGCAACTCAGCGCAAAAGAAAGTGTATAATGAATATTAAACAAATAAGAGCGGAAAAGCACAAACACTTTCTTCACTCGTTATCTAACGTTCGCTGCTGGCATCTACTGTGAGTTGGTGTTTTATAAATGATTTCTTACCTTTTCTGTACGGTATTTATTTTTTAAAACCAATTCTATAGAACAGCACCTCTATAACGTGCAACTTCGGTAATTTCAGTGATAAAATCGTTGGAAGGTTTACATAGTGATTTCAGTCCTTAAAGCAACTGTTTTGTTAATAGCTGCGAAGGAGTTTGCATTGTTCTTTGAAGGCCGATGTTTCTCACGGTTGACGAATAGCTACAAACTATTTAGTGCGATTTGCATAACGATAAGTGTTCTCAAGAAAGCTACTTTACAGTTCAAGTATGTTGATATTTTCTTAATATTTTACGGCGCCGAACAGCAATAGAAGAAGCTACTTTAACAGGATTAATAAGTGGTGTATTTTATGTGGTACGAATATAGCTGAAGAAATAGCTGAACTGAAAGTACAAGCGGTCGTCACAATGACACCACTACGACTTTAGCCGTTTTCGGCTTTCATTTCAATGTTTTGGAACGTGACGTCGTACGCAGCTTGAACCCGATCCATTTGCGGCGCTGCTTCTGAAAGGCCGAACAGCTGTTCGCATGGTTTTATGCCTACTATGAATATTAACTCGAAAAATTGGTATTTTCCATTGTTTAGTAATGGGGGATATGTCTGTGCTTGAATCGTCTATGTCTATTAATCGCTTCATTTCACAGAATTTGTGCTAATCACTAATGAATTTCGTTGTCTCCAAATTCTCAAAACTCTTATTCCGCATCCGCATGGAGCAGCGTGATTCAAAACATGCTGCGCTGATTACAGAAAAGTGAATATTGCAGCTGTTAACAATAGCTGGCTTTACGAAGGGCCCAATTTCGTCTTATGAATTGATGCCTTGCTACTTTACGCGTTCGTGTTTCCTCCACTTCTGCAATAGACTTATTTTGTAATGAAAGCTATGCACGAATATTCACGCTGTTCTGAGGCGACATCCACGTGCAAAATTTCGAGATCATCGCATATGACGTCATGCCCTGGATAAGCCAAAGATCCATTCCTGTCAGTTCTACTCAAAGCAAACGACATCGCCGTTGACCTCGCGATATGGGTAAAGCTTAAACATTCCTTACATAATTTCAACTAATTATGCCATGTTGCAATTTTTTAAACAGTGATAGCAGTAACCTTAGGTACCTTCGGATGTAACTATTGTTTTATTTGCTGGTCCGGTATATCGTATCGTAAAGGGGTGCGCACCCTACGCCACCATCTGGTAAATCTAACCGCCATTTTATCATTGCCGTTAATGGCGAGGATGGGAAAGAAATGTGAGTTTTGTTGCATCGTAGTGCAATTTCCTTGCAACAACATTTCTGCAGATACTACTTCAACATCAGCTATAATGCGATGTGAATATCAGAGTTTTGATGCTGAGAGTGCTGCCATGGACGAAAGCATTGCTCTGCTCCTATTATTCGAGACAGCTTTTATTTCGAGGACATCTGTTTATATTTTCTTATACTCATTAATCGGAGTTCCACTAGTGCAATACTTAGTCAGAGATGTTTCGAAAGTTCGACCAAATAGATTAAGTTTGCAGAAATTATCGCTTTCTTAGGATAGTATCCTTTGATTCTGTGTTATTATAAAAACAGTACCAAAAACTTGTGTGTTTACGGCAGACGTCAAATCTAAACGGAGAGCAACTATATTCCTTGGATTAAACGTTCTGGGTGGAAGCCGACTGTGGCGCGAATTATGAGAAAATAGGAGCATCCTTTAGCTCTTGTTAGTGGGAATTAGGTTTAAGCAACTGTGTAACTGGGCTTTGAACAGTGGAGAAATTATTATAATTCAAAAGTTTAAAGGAAGAAGCGGCTTAATTTTCACTGTAATACGCAATGAACCGGTCGGCTGTGGAAATACTTCACACCGTTTTGCTAAGCCCGGCCATATGATGCACTGGCATCTTGAAGAGCTCATACAACGATGTGCCTATGACCTTTTAATTTTCTTGAAAAAAAAGTTTCGAAAGCTGGAACGATTTCATAAAAGTGTATATCGTAGCCCCTTTTGGGTATAGGAATTATGGCACTAAATTAGCGTCGGTGTGAGATTAAAAAAATTAAGTTTTAAAAACACAGGTATGCCTAATTTATTAAATATTGTATGCTTCTAAAATGCAACATTGAATGAGAAGGTGGTAGGCATTCTCTGCCGCAAGTAGTGCAGTTATATATGATACGGTTATGAGAAGGTTCGATTCATTTGCAGAATTCGAGCTATCTAATTGTACTCGAAGGCGTTTCTTGCGTGAATATGATGAGGAAGAAACTTTTAGTTGCGGATAGCCGAAAAGATGAAATCTATATCATAAAGAAGGTGGGAAGAACTTTGTTGGCAATATTCGCAAAAACAACTCAATGACGCAGGAAGAAAGTGTTTGTTTTGCCTGACTAAAATAATAATGTGCATGAAGTTTCGAAGAAATAGCATATGTTAAATCTTAAATAAATGCAATACCTAAGGAAGCGTTGCGGAATATTTCAAATTCTGCATATCTGATAATAAAACAGATGAATAAGACACTAACTGCAAGGAATTTAGAGAAAATAAGTAGTGAAGTAAGTTTTATAATAAAAAAAGGATGGATAAAAAAGGGAGAGACGATAATTGAAATGAAGTTTAGTAAATGAGAAGAGATCGGAACGGAAACGAATTAGTGTGGAGAGCAATGTAAATGTAGAAAAGCTATGGAACAAATGTCCTAAGCAAGCAAACGAATGTAGGAAAATCGAAGGAAAAAAACTTGAACGTAAACAGCGGAACAAATAGAGGAATGTTCGAGAACGGATTAATAGAAGTAAATGGCATGATAAATACAGGCGTAGAGAATTAATTACTCTTGAATTTAGCTGGATGAGTCACTAATCGTTTGACATCACATTTTCATAATCATTTCCTAACGGCGCATCGAAAGGACGCGACATATTTTCACTACATTAGGCTCTGCTTCAACATTGTAAAAATATAGCTCACCCTCCTCCTCTCTCTCTGCTAGCTCCCTCCACCAACTCTGCCAGTTTTATCCGACCTAACCGCTCGTGCAAATCTTCGCAGCCAAGTGGCAATTGAAAATGCGTGGCGATACTGCGCCCGATCTACGATCCGACCGATCGAATACGCGGTCATATTGATTAAAAATAAATGTAATCTCCCCCATTTGAGGAAGCTTAGTTCGTTCCTTTGCCTAATTTCATAACCTTCTAAAATTTTCTTCTTATGCTTCAATGGTACCCAGAATTAACGGAGAGACAGTCAAACACAGTGGAGCATACGGTCAGAGAGGACGTGACCATATCGTTCCTTGCAAACTGAAGGTTTGAGAAATAAATGTAACAAAAGACCTTTCGTGAATGAATTTTTGCGCATCAGATATGTTTTCCTCACATAAATTGGAGTTCCCTCTGAATCAGATGTCCTTTCAAAAATGATACAATATATAATCCTGAGGCTTTTTTGTGAACTCATTGTATGCTTTTGGGAGAAAATATTTGCGCAAGTGCAGATTCGCCAGAAAAATTAGCATAAACTTGATCTGTAGAAAGAATTCGCTGCGCAGAAGTGGTTCCAAAAATCGGCGTCCGTAGCATTTTCTTCTGGTTTTGAACGTTTCTAGTAATTTTTGTGCATGTTATGATCGCTAAGGTATTGTTGACGCCGGTATTTCTCTTCTTCAGAAAACCCCAATCCCCGCTCTGTTTTGTAATCTCACGTCGGCTATTTGTAAAACGTTCCTGAATGCCCCCGACAGCCCCCTCCCCCCTTCATAGTGCATTAGTTCATTCATGGGCTTCACATACTGGTTTTCATTTCGCATGCGTAAGTGTCTCATACCTACCGTGACTTCACCAAGAAAGTACCAATTCCACTTTCAGCGTTTTATTCCTCCTTTCCCCTCCTTCCCCCCACCCCTTCCATGTTAATACCACATCACATCCAGCAGTAGACCGTTTAGAATCACGAAAATGTGGATGATAGGAAAAGAGCAATGGAGGTAGTAGCACTCCATCTTTTGCTTGCAAACTGGCAGGACGGTCTCACGCAACAACAGCAGTTTGCGCATTCAGTAAGTGGTATCAACCTACACGATTTAGAAATCCAAAGTTCAAACAAATTAAAATTAAAATTCGAAGAAGAAAGCGCAATTGTCACTGGCGCATAACTCCAGTCTCGAAACGACAGGGCAACGAAGCGCAATTTTATAATCAAGGTTATTGTAATGGGAAGGACTACGACCGCAAATGGGCGTGCAGTGTCATGTGATGATGTCAGGTAAGCTTGAAAAGCATGAGCACTAATGCGCCTTCATATGCGCATCACGAAGAGCGATGAGCAGCGATCATCTTCCGCACAGAAACAATGAAAATGCTCAACAGCGCGTCATATTCACCTAACAGTGTCGAATTGCATCATGAGACGCTATATGAATGCGATTTTCAGGCTCGCACAAGACTGTTGTTGTGAAACGTCGACGAAGAGCGCCCAATAAACGGCACAAGACCGTTGAGGAAACGTTCGTGGCGCACATGACAACTCCTAAACAACGACATTCATTTGAACAGTCACAGATTCCCTACGCAACTGATGGGAAGTGAGAGCAACTAATGCTTAAGGAGTGCAATATCATAACCGGCAGCAGTTATGTTTTGCAACCACGAATAAACATCGTGGGCTAATTGCTCGTCACTTACAATAAGAGGGATGCTCATCTATAACTTGCTTGAATGGGTCATGATCAACCGATTCTCTGACGTGGTGCTTAACAGCTTCTGGCCTGGAGGTTGTTTCAAGAAAATGGAACTACAAACTGGAAATAATAGTGATACTCGGTGGTAAGTTAAAAAGCGAATTGCAAATGGCTTAAAATAGCCTAATAACATTGCTTGATTCATTCAACACCAAATTTCTGACCACAAATCAAAGAAGTTGCCGTCTTTAATTTCTCATTAAAATCTTAAAGTCAGATCATCTATTTTTTTCCATGCTGTTGTGTTCTAGACCTGATTTGTTGATCTAAGGCTTCCTGATCCCAGATTTGCAATAGGAACTGCTGGCCAAGTGGAAGAAATTGAGTGGCTCATGTTAATTTTCGGCAGATGGGGTCGAATTGATGCTGTTTCAGGAATAGTCGGCCAATCAGTGCGTGCAAATGCTTAGCTAGTTAACGAACATTTATATCTATCGTAAATTAAGGGATGGCAGGATATTTGCTGATTGTTTGGTAACAATACCAGTTGCGCCATATTTTGAACATTTTCAGGAGTTAAGAAAAGCTGTTCCACGATTCTGATGCAATCACAAATGATAATGTTGGGGTGATAACAACTACAGACTACAGATAAACTCGATAAACGGTCGCATGAGTAGAAATTATTTTAAACTATGAACGCCACGAAAGCGGTAGTTCGTCAACAGTCTGTATAAAACAGTCAGATTTTTTCTACAGCCTACTTGTGCACGTCATCGACTCATGATAAGAATTGATGCAATCGAACTGATCATCGTTTCATTGTCATCAGCCTTCCGCCATTGGCAGTCGTGCACAACAAATGTGTTGGATGTATTTCCTCTTGCCTTTTCTTCCCTCGAATTTAGGCAAAAACAAAAAAAAAACGAGAAGGAATTTTTAGAGTAAAGGCGATAACTTATGTTACTTCACCAAGAAAGTACCAATTCCACTTTCAGCGTTTTATTCCTCCTTTCCCCTCCTTCCCCCCACCCCTTCCATGTTAATACCACATCACATCCAGCAGTAGACCGTTTAGAATCACGAAAATGTGGATGATAGGAAAAGAGCAATGGAGGTAGTAGCACTCCATCTTTTGCTTGCAAACTGGCAGGACGGTCTCACGCAACAACAGCAGTTTGCGCATTCAGTAAGTGGTATCAACCTACACGATTTAGAAATCCAAAGTTCAAACAAATTAAAATTAAAATTCGAAGAAGAAAGCGCAATTGTCACTGGCGCATAACTCCAGTCTCGAAACGACAGGGCAACGAAGCGCAATTTTATAATCAAGGTTATTGTAATGGGAAGGACTACGACCGCAAATGGGCGTGCAGTGTCATGTGATGATGTCAGGTAAGCTTGAAAAGCATGAGCACTAATGCGCCTTCATATGCGCATCACGAAGAGCGATGAGCAGCGATCATCTTCCGCACAGAAACAATGAAAATGCTCAACAGCGCGTCATATTCACCTAACAGTGTCGAATTGCATCATGAGACGCTATATGAATGCGATTTTCAGGCTCGCACAAGACTGTTGTTGTGAAACGTCGACGAAGAGCGCCCAATAAACGGCACAAGACCGTTGAGGAAACGTTCGTGGCGCACATGACAACTCCTAAACAACGACATTCATTTGAACAGTCACAGATTCCCTACGCAACTGATGGGAAGTGAGAGCAACTAATGCTTAAGGAGTGCAATATCATAACCGGCAGCAGTTATGTTTTGCAACCACGAATAAACATCGTGGGCTAATTGCTCGTCACTTACAATAAGAGGGATGCTCATCTATAACTTGCTTGAATGGGTCATGATCAACCGATTCTCTGACGTGGTGCTTAACAGCTTCTGGCCTGGAGGTTGTTTCAAGAAAATGGAACTACAAACTGGAAATAATAGTGATACTCGGTGGTAAGTTAAAAAGCGAATTGCAAATGGCTTAAAATAGCCTAATAACATTGCTTGATTCATTCAACACCAAATTTCTGACCACAAATCAAAGAAGTTGCCGTCTTTAATTTCTCATTAAAATCTTAAAGTCAGATCATCTATTTTTTTCCATGCTGTTGTGTTCTAGACCTGATTTGTTGATCTAAGGCTTCCTGATCCCAGATTTGCAATAGGAACTGCTGGCCAAGTGGAAGAAATTGAGTGGCTCATGTTAATTTTCGGCAGATGGGGTCGAATTGATGCTGTTTCAGGAATAGTCGGCCAATCAGTGCGTGCAAATGCTTAGCTAGTTAACGAACATTTATATCTATCGTAAATTAAGGGATGGCAGGATATTTGCTGATTGTTTGGTAACAATACCAGTTGCGCCATATTTTGAACATTTTCAGGAGTTAAGAAAAGCTGTTCCACGATTCTGATGCAATCACAAATGATAATGTTGGGGTGATAACAACTACAGACTACAGATAAACTCGATAAACGGTCGCATGAGTAGAAATTATTTTAAACTATGAACGCCACGAAAGCGGTAGTTCGTCAACAGTCTGTATAAAACAGTCAGATTTTTTCTACAGCCTACTTGTGCACGTCATCGACTCATGATAAGAATTGATGCAATCGAACTGATCATCGTTTCATTGTCATCAGCCTTCCGCCATTGGCAGTCGTGCACAACAAATGTGTTGGATGTATTTCCTCTTGCCTTTTCTTCCCTCGAATTTAGGCAAAAACAAAAAAAAAACGAGAAGGAATTTTTAGAGTAAAGGCGATCAACTTATGTTCGACTAGAGCAAAAAAAAACATTCATGAATGCGGTGATCACTTTCTTAAAGTGCTTAGAACCAAGGTCGCCAACGCACTGTATCTCATAACATCGTACGGCTTCGCCCTCCTTTTAACCCTTCCCATCTGCCGTTTCCTGCTTCGTTTTTTGACACCAGCATTCAAATTTCGGTAAATCTCATTGTAAACTCACTGTATCTCATAAATGCAGAAAGCAGCAGTACAGTTTCTGAAGATATCAAGTACCGACCGCTTTACCATCCGTCTCTAACATTTCCATACCAACCTCCCTTTACAACATTTCCTAACCTCCTTTCCTATTGCTCTCCCCCTCGTATTTTGAAGTTCCCGTCTGCATGGCAGCTATTTCCGGGCTAAGAAACACTGATCTAGAAAGGCTTTGTATAGAAGGCATCACCTTATGAAACGTAGGATTCCGTTTGGCCACATCAGTCTTTGTGGTGCCTGTTTATCACCCAACGACAAAACCTCTCAGTCTGTGCGTTAATACAAGCATATATTTTGAGGCATATTGTTGATATTTTTGGCCATTCTAACTAGAAGATCGTATTCACCGTTCGCCACTTGTTGTTATCAAATTCCAACTTAAAAAAAATCTTGGCGATTGGAAACGATTTCAATAAATAAGTACAAATGTGCGCCTGAAATTGCCTTGTGAGAAAAGTTTAGGAAGTTGTTAGAGGATTTGCTTACGTTGCCAAAAGTGTAAGCTCGAATGTTTTCTGGAAAAAAAAACTGAAGCTCTCTTGTAATCATCCATTGTTGACATTCATTATTACCTTATTTTTGGTTTAGTGGTTATGCTTGCCATTGAACTGTTGCCCGTTTTATGGATATTTATCATATTAGTGGTGATAGATAGCATTAAATTAAGTTTCTAAAGCATTTCTCCTTATTATTTCTTCGGTAGGAAGGAATTTCTCAATGGGTGGCGAGTTGCAGTTCGCCAACCGCTTAGCGAGAATTTCAACTTGTCATCACTGCAGTTGAAAATGGGAGACGTTGTGCATTAGGTCAGAAGAAACTAACAAAAATATATGGAAAGTCAACGAAGAGAATGCGATCCAATGTGAATATTTGTACATCCGAAGAAAACTCAGTGCTGACCTTGAGCCTTTTAGTGGGTTCTGTAAATGAGAATAAACATATTTTTATCGCCGACTTTCCAGATGTGATCGCACGTCACCTCTTTAAGCCGGCTAATGAGATCAGCTTCAAAAATATAGTTATCACAAACCCGTATAGGAAGAGCAGACGAGGCGATCACAATTCTCAGACTACTGGAATTTTCAAGAAAATCAACCACTCCCGTTTATGCTTCTGGCAAGTTTGGACAAAATACGTCGAAGTTGTATTTCGAATTCTTTAACTGCCAATATTTCCGCTCATAAATCCATTGTCGAAGCAATAGAACAACGAAGATGTGAATAAAGAAAACGAATTCGAAAAGAAAGAGCATAGAAATGAAATTTGTGTGAACAAATGAGAACTGAAGCCAATGAACAGATTAAAAAAAAAAAGATAACATAATAGGCAAAGCCAAGAGATTATCCAGAAGAACAACGAATAAAGTGATGAAGACTAAAAACGTTCGTTCAACTTTAATTCACGTTTCATTTATCTCATTTAATCGGAAAATAATGATAATTGTGAAAAGCTTTTTGTTAAAAACTATTTAGAAGCTTCATCTAGTTAGCAGTAGCACCAGTCTATCGCGATTCTTCATACATTAACAGAAGATTAACAGGTGCTCAATGGTGAATGAATGGAGTAAAGGTTCCAAAAGGATGGATAATTTTCAGGATATCAAGACTATCGTAATCTCACAAAATCAAGAATTCAGTTAGTCAGCTGCTTCTTCTCGCTAAATAACTTTACTAAAAAAAGGGAAGCATTGAGTAGTCAAGATTTTCATTCATTTATTATTGAATTGGCTTAAAAGCAGTATTGAATTGCGTGGTTCATGGCTTTCATGATGATCTTTTCGACGATTGACGACTTTGGCTAGAATACGACAACTCCCTCTCTCCCTCTCGTTCGCACTTTCTCTCTTTCTCCCTCTACCTCCATTCTTTTCGCTTCGCCTCTCCTTCTAGTGGTTCTGCCTACCTCTTAAAGGCGGAAGCGAATGGTGCAAATCCAGTGATTTTTGCGCTGTTGCCTTAATGTTTGCGAAGTACGTTTATGGCCACCAGTCGCTCGTCCATTTGTGTTCTTGTATTCGAGCGAATAGGATACTCGTCATTAACGTTTTTCTGTGATCCAATTGATTTTAAGCGACCACTAATGAAAATCTGTGGTAAATCGTTGAGCGGGATGTTTTCTTCCAACCTATCTCAGTATAGCAGCGTGGCAAGTTTGGCTTTGTCTCGAGAAATTTATAACGACCAGCACTGCTTTGTATCAAATTTGAGCTGGTACAAATTTCTAGCTCTCAGTGAAACTGTATATCGGGAATCCTCTTCCTTAATTCTAAATTTCATTTTTTTTGGTAATCGCTTGAATAGATGACGCAAAGCAAGCTCATTTGAATGGCTTTAGTATTGACGAGAACACTAATAAGACGTGGTGAGGCAAAGCTTGCCTAGTAATTTTGTAATGAACTCGCTTTCGTTTATATCAGTTCAGAAATTACCAGAAGAACTGCCTCTCCGATGTAGTATAAAAATGCCGATTTTTGACATATTCATTCAAACGAACGACTACGTCTTTGCTTGCTTACCGTCGCTTGGCGCTGTTATTTCTCCTTCATGTACTTCAGTCATATACACATTTTATAGTCTGCAAAAAATAGGAAAGCAGCGACTGATAGAAAGACGGCCTCCTTCTCATCGTGAAGGGAATTCTCCGAATTTTTGGTGAAATTTGCAAGAAATTTTGTAGTTGTTTTCTCGAATTTTATTGTGCTTCATTGTTCTCATTGCTTTACCTTGGAATTTTGTGTTAGTAGAAACAAAGCACACTTCAGCATCAGCCTACCAGATCTTGCGATCATGCCGTTCCGAAAATTAGAATGTAATTCTGGATGTTAGCATCCGCGTTGCATCTCGGTCAACAACCGTCAAACCTACAAATCTCAACAACCGTATCTCTTTTCTTGTGGCTTTAGTCCGTCGCATAAGTTTCGTTTTGACGATGGTGCATGATCAAAGAGTTTGTTCGACAAAAACAGCACAAGTCCGACCCCAAATCCTCCGAACAACACATACGAACGAAAGCAGGAAGCATATGCCATCAGGTTCATCCCTTCATTCGTTTACTCGCTTCCGTGTCATCCATCTCTGCTGACCCTGGTTTACACGAGGAGATATTTAAACCCGCTTCCGCAGTGAACGTGGAGCAAATTGGAGATGAATGTTGATGAAGTCATATTATCGAGCATGTGCCGAAAGTAAACGAACCATAAGCAAACTGCTCAACAATCCTTTTTTATTTATCCAACAAACTGAAAAACGTGCCACTAGCTGGTACAGTCCGCACTTGTATTGTAATGATCGCAGTCAAACAGTACGTCCACGAAATCGGAAAAAAAACTGTTTCCGTTGTTGGTAAATCTAATTTTTTGAGATTTCGCGTTCGTTTTCATAAAAAATTCCCGCTTCTGAGCCAGCAATTCAAATTTCTAGCTCAATTTAATACATTTATAGTTTCCAGTGTTGTGCATCGTATAATACCAAATTTCGGTTCCAAGCAATAAATATTAAGCAACTTCTTCATCTTACCTACTTTTCAGTTTAATTGTTTTTCAATTCCCAAAACTCACCAAACGATTCATTAAATGTTCCCAAATTTTGTTTGAGACCGTCGAGTGGAGTAAATTGTGCTTGCTAATTTCCTTCGGAGTAGCTTTTCCTCTTCAAGAGTTGAAGCTGCAGTACAGATTGACACAAATAACCAAATACATTTGCTTAGATATGAGTGGCCTATACTGCACTTTCGTTTGTAGTGCAAAGCACGTAAAAATGGAGCATGTTTAACAGACTGAAGGCGGCGAGGGTCCGTAGATTGCGTAGGTGGTGCGGATTGACAGCTGTGTGCGTAATACAGGTGTTGCATTTGGAAAGATTTCCGGCGTATCGATGGTATTTTATGTGCGGAGGATTAACTATAATGATAACCGGTTGGAAAGCAGCGAGGCTGGAAAGCATTGTTCCCAAATTTTGCATTTTTTGCTTCATGTCACCGTAGACCATGTTCACCAAATTTCAAAGCCGAAGTCGCTGCGGTTGCTCAGCTAAGAAAGAAAAGAAAACGTATATGTAAATTGGCACAGGCCTGCCTATAATGCGCTTTTGCTGCGAAAGAGAGATATAAAAACTGCTCAAATGCATTCCGTTTTCGAATCCAGTGAAGGCAACTTGCTTCCAAATTGGGTATTTTGTGCTTTGGTGATTATTTAGTCGTTTAGCACTCCCCATTTACTCTTCGTTTCGTTTGCTCATCATCGTCTTTAAAGGATTATGAAACTACTCTTTAGTTTTCGTTAAAAAAATCTAAATCTCGATTAAAATAAAAAATATCGACTTCCAAAAAACTTCCAAAGTGAATAAAGCGCTATTTTAGCATCCTGATAAAATGTGCAATATTGCTGTTGGGAAGTATGAAGAAAAATGTAAGGTGTCATTAGTTTTGTCAAACTATCATAACAACCAAAGTGAGCGCTATTTTGTACTGGATACCCGGGCCACTCATATTAATCGCCAAGGCGTTTATGTGCTTCCATAAATTTTATTATTAGCTGATGGTCGAGATTCGTTTTGCATAGCTGTTTTTGCTTGCAGTGAACTGACACTTCCAACAGACCATAAGAAAACGTCGTCGAACAAAGCGTATGCTGCATATGACAGTGCGTTTAATTTATTTTCTGAATCTCTTAATCAACGAGGCGATGCCGACAAGGCGATGTCGATTTGTGGAAGCGACCGAGGTTATAATCTGAGGCCTGCCTTTTAAGATCATGAGAATACGCTTTTAAACATTTCTTTCCATGAAATTAACAAAACGTTCCGACGCGAGAGAAAGAAATGCATGAAAGAACGAAACTTTTTGCTGCAAATCGTCATGCGCAAGATGCCGCTAAAGCTCATCTGGCTAAGAAAATGCCAAAAGTCAACCCTTCATCAAACTACAGTGTATGAGCTTGTAAAGCCGTACTAGGCTAGCACCTCATGAGCAAATTTCTAGCGTTATGATGTTTTCTCACAAAAAAATTTTTTTGCTTAATGACAATCAACAGTTTTGTTTTGCACGATATTATACTCTATTTGCAAAAAATTTTATAAAACTTTGTAATTACCACCACCATTCCGGCGATCATCGAATAATCGACGATGCCAGCTAATATATCATCTTTTCACCTTTTCTTCATCGGCATTTCTTTTGTGAAAACATTGGAAACCAAAAAAAGGCTTTTCCAATAAACGTCTTTTAACTATGAGCACTTCGGAGTGTTTCCTTTAGCGATAAAAAACGCTTCAATATTTTTCATGAGACTTGTGAGAAAAATTTAAATCGGCATTTGAAGTTCTCCATAGAGCTTAAACGACCGTATGTTTCTTACATTAATAAGCAACTTGAAAGATCCAATGTTTAGTGCTGATTCAGTATGTATCGTATTGAATACCACATCCTCATTCCTCGTTTGAAAGCTTCATTAGGCTTGGTGTACTTCAGTCACCATTACAACTTGGCCGAAAACAACGATGCTTTTAGCTGGAAGTACAAATGCGCCTTGTTATTCTACGTTTGGATTATGCAAACAAACATATTCCTCAATTGTGACGCCTTCTGTTAAGTAAGTTCTCTTAGTCGCTTAGTTTTCTATTGATAGTAGCTCCTTGTATTACCTGTCCAGCTGTTTGTTTGTTTCGTCGTTGATCCGAGCACTCTCTGAACGTCTATCTGGTCATTCATTTCATAATTCATTTAGAAATTCACTGAGGGTGCAAATGCTATCAACAGATCCCTCAAAATGAATGAATCCCCTTTCTGATGTTAATGAATTCATCGAGTAAAAAAGGATAAATGGCCAGTCATACTGTCCCACGCAGAATTGATTGTGATGTGCAATGTAGTGTTAAGTATGACACAGTTTTAAAGGCACAAAGCACAAGAAAAAGGCAAAAGATTAGAATATGTGCAAAATCCAACAACACAACACAGCTATAAGGTACGAAGTTCATCAAGTGCGTTTTAGGGAACTTGTTGCATGCTGCCTGAGCCCCTTCTCACCCGTAGTGTATTGACATTACCGTAGCCATTAGCAAAAGATACGACTCAGTTCACTACAGTATGAAATTACGGAATTCATAATGAACGAAATCGTTCAGCTTGTTAGACTGTGTGTGCTACTTCTCACAAGCTATACTCAGGCGGTCAGCAAAATCATCGCGCCCACTTGGAATAGCTAAACCTGTTTTCAATACTGCGATGTTTATATACATTCCCATGCATTCTCACTGATCATGGCAAACATGTCTTATAGATTCTTCCCCTGCAAGCCGTTTACTTCCTTTCGCGTTACAACTTTGACCAAATTATCGTGCCACCTTTTGCTTTATCTTTCTCATCCCACTTCAACAACGTTTATTGTACAGAACTTTACTATCCTTCTTGTTCAGTAATTGTCATTCGTTAAGGCTAGTTTCAGCGCTTACCTTCACTTTCTCCTTTTCGCATCTTGCATCATGTTTTCTAATTTTTCTCTTCTATCAGCTGTCCAATGAGAAATTGCTATCTCATAAGCACTTTTTTGTGGCTGGTTAAAAAACGAGTCCAGCCAATACTTGTCCAGAGATATATGGCATTGGTCTTGCGAAGAAAGATTGCAGCAACATTATTGCCGCTCTATATTTGATTCACCACGTATTGTCAGGTTACTTTCGAGGCCATATCAAGTGTATTACTTCGAAAGCAGTGAATGGTTCAATGTCACGGAAGTGGTAAGCTAAGAAGGCAATTCTTACATGCTTTATTTACTTAATCCTTTCTTCGAAACACATTTCCGTTCACAAAGTACAATGGTTAGCGTTTATTTGTGTACTTCCTTACATTTGCCTCACTTCGAGATGTTTTCGATATGTCTTACAAGCAAAACGTAAGACGCATGTGATATGCATAGCTGCTATGTTAGAATCCGGTCATCGATGACAAAAGACCGTTTTAAAGCGCGATTACAGTGACTGTAATGACACATGAACGGGAGGAATTAAGACGTTTGTGAAAGAGGAGGAGATAGGCAGTCGATTATTCTTATGACACACGCGGCTTATCTTTTAACTGGCTTACGGTCGTTAAGGAAACCATCAGGTACATAGACCAGTGGTCATTCTTGCTCATTTCCGTTAAGGTGATGATGCGATGCATATAATCAAAGGCTGAATAATTATATAGATCCATAAATATGTGTGTGAGTTCACTAAGCTAAGCTATGCATGAGTGCTTGTTGGCCTGATCACCTTCGTGATGGTCGATGGATTATTAGTCAAGCTTCTGGATGGTGCACATGTTGAAAAATCTGCAAAGTGAATCTCGAATGTCATGCGGATTTCGGCAAATCCCTTCCTATGAATAGTTTTCGGCAAAAAGAATAAAATTTCGAAGAAAGCGATTGCCAGCAGCAGCTAATTCGCGTTCGATGCTATAATAGAGTGCAATTTGAAATTTGAAACTTATTTAACAAACGTTCCTTAACAAAAATCAAACATAGTTGGTTGCTTTTTTTACAATTGCACGATGTATCGTTTGTTCTTCGTCATTTGTGAAACGTTGGTTTTACGTTTAAAGTTAGCCAAAACTACGACCAATTTTGTTCCCATATCAGCAAATAGATCGACACATTTTGCGATTTATCAGCTTCCCCTATAGGCAATGGTCACTGTCTTAGTAAAAGTAGGCTTGCTTGTTGTTGTTTGCTACCTCAGTAAAGTTACTCTGAGAATTAATGTTCGCTTGCTCGCAAATATTAGCCACACCGACAGGCAAGTGCTTCAGGGAAGTCTGAAAGTATGTCGCGCACCTGTACCGTTATCGGCTGCGTTGACACAAACGACGAAAAATATATAGATGTGTATTTTTTTGTTCGAAAATCTGTTGCAATATTGACTGCTGTGGGGTTCGTTTATCATTTTTATCATTCTGAAAATTGTGTTTGATCGCCCCAAACCATTTAAACGACTCACTATGGGAGTGTTTGGTCGCCCACTTATGTAGCTTTCGATGATTATAATAAGCGAGCTTGAAGGTATTATGCCACGCCAGCTGTGAGGAAGTGAATGATTAAGTTCAGATAAATGAGTGGTACCACTTATTGTTAGTTTTTTCCCATCAGAGGTCAATTCGTAGTACATAGCACCACAGTTCTACGGAAAGAGCTGACAGTCAACGTTATTGCTAATTAAGCAGTTCCCAAAGACAAGACAGGAAGGGCTATTGGAAGCCTCAGATAAAAAAAAGTTCAGAAACGCGCCGTGAGAAGCGCTCATTCTGTAGCTTTTAAAATTTTTTTGTTTTATGGACCTAGGTTTGACTACAATGCATTAAATTAAGAAAAATTTTTATCATAATTCCCCTTTGTTACCGCACTGTTTGCATTGCTACGTAACTTATCCGAAAGTTTATAAATCTTGCCTAAATTTTGCTACCTTCTGTGATTCGTGAGATTACCACCACACATAGGCAGCAGCTGTTCTCTCCACAATGTGTGTGGATAGCAAAGGAAGCTACTTTGGTGCAACGCAGTACAGCTCTATAGTTTTTTTTTGCACTGGGG
>JPKZ01000158.1:16981-28052 GCA_000803305.1 Toxocara canis | reverse complement strand
AGCAGACTCATTCCATTCAACTATTGTGCCCGCATTGTTGTATGGTGCCGAATGTTGGCCGATAACCAAAGCTGTTGAGGATAAGCTAAGTGTGACGCAGAGGTAAATGGAACGCAGAATATGTAAAATATCACTTCGTGATCATGTCACTTCTGACGAAATTCGACGACGTACGGATTTCACTGATGTCGTCCAGGAAATGTATAAACGTAAACGAGAATGGGCCGGTCATGTGGCACGTATAAGAGACAACAGATGGACCACCCGGCTCACATGCTGGGACCCACTCGACCGAAAGAGGCCTCGAGGTAGGCCAAAAACGAGGTGGGCCGGTGGTGAAGCTATTTGGTCAGCGGTGGATGCGGCGTGCACAGGACCGGAAGAGTTGGAGCGAAGTCGACTTGCGCGGCTGGAGAATGCCGCGAGCGCGAGTCGGATCAAGGTGATCAAGGTGATATATATAATATGTGTATACGTAACATCACGCTGTATATAAATTTCTATGTCGCTCTTCCTGTTCGACACCTTCAAATTAGGAATCAAAGCAGCTGCGGCCGTGAGATTTGACAAGTGTTACTTGTGGCATTGTGAGGAGCACTCCTAGCTATAACGTTACCGAAACTGTTGATGCTTTTGATCGTCTAAGCGACTGGTCTGCTACTCCATTTGCATATTTTAGGATCGGTGTTTTCATAGTTGTGAAGAAAGGACCAGCAAATAAATTTTCATGTTCGTCGAATCACTTAGAAAATTTTTCCCAAGAAAAGTCGTTGTGATATTGTATTTGATTGGACGCGCGGAGCAAAAATGATCGATTAGCTGCCAACGAGTCGCCCAAACATAACTTCCGATGTTCTCTTTGGACCGCCGTCATCCAACAGCGATCACAACTCCATCGTTTCTCTGTCACACCGTTAGCGCTGCATTTTATCGAAAGGCAATGTGTGATGAGCGTGGACTGCTTATGTTACTAGGATTCAGAGAATGAGCATTGCGGCGATGTTGATGCAATATATGAACCCATTTTGTTGAGTATTCATGAAGTTATTTCGTGCTTTGTTCCAATAAAAATGTGTCGTCCCCAAGATAAGTCAATGTCTTCTTTTCTGTTTCGATTACGAGGAAAGAAATTTCGGCTATGGTTGTAACGGTTTACCCTTGACGGTTAGTAAGTTTTTGAAAAATGTTGCCGTGAGTCCCGGAAAGCCTTTTATAAGAAAACTATGAAAAACTTTTGCTGTATTTCCGATAATTTAAAACCTTTTTAAAAATATATTAACGTAAAGATAAAGACAACACTAATGTTTATCGCGTTAAAATTAGTATGAGCGTCATTATCAGTGACAATTTCGCAAATGCGGCATTATTAACAGAGTATTTCTCAAGTGTTTTCAAATATGACAATAATGTGATGCGCTCATTTGACATCCTAACAACAGTGACCGTTGAGGATGTTCCCAATGATGTTGCCATTGTTGCCATCACGCTATCAGATCTCTTATTGATAAAATATCTTCCACTCCTTATAGCATGCTTTCGTTTGATTTGAAGCAGGCCTTTTATGGTGTTTGTTATCTTCTGTCAATTCTTTTTAGGTCGTCTTTGAAAACTTCCTCGACTCCTTCACCTTATGAAACTGCAGTAGGCACTGCACTACTCAAAAAGCCGCGGACTAACGACAAATTCCACAATTAGAACAAACTGCTAAATGTCATCGGTGTACAAAGTCATGGAGATAATCGTTCCGTTTCTCTTTATGATTATTTCGTATGAAGCAATCTATTCAGCCGGAGGCAATTTGGTTCCCTAAATGGAAAGTCAACAGTTCCTCAGTTGTTGAGCCGCCATAGTGAATGGGTCTTCGCAGTGAATGATTGAACTCAGATTAATGCAAACATCGATTATGCTAAGGCATTCAATACTGTAAGGCTTAAAAAACTTTCACATAAGCTGTCCTCATCGATATATTGGGAAAATTTCTAAACTGGTTTCGTTGCTTCTTTATCTGTCGAAACTTTAGAGCTATAGTGGGCGACTTCTCCCAGTCATATGGCATCGTTTTAATGGTGCTCCGCAAGGTGCCGTACTGCGCCGTAGATGGCTTATCAAGAGCCTATAAACTTTTTGTTAATGACATGAAGATTTGTAGACCAATCAGTCATCCTGCTTTAGATTTTAGGGAGCTTCATCGTGACTTAGATCATCTCATGTAATGGTCTGACGCTTGTCAGTAGCATATTATTAGTGAAAAAATGTCGGTTGTTGCACAATGGCTTTAAGCGTGAATGCCCACGACGAATCTGCAATGTTTTGGTGCGACTTCCATCTAAGATTTGGGAGGACTCGTTGACGGATATTTACATTAGAAGACTCATTGTGAGTTAATGACTTTAGAATGGCTATTTATATTCTGTAGGCAATTCAGTGTAGCTGCATTGAACGCATTATAGGAAGCCCCTCACTATCTATTGTCGTCCTGTTCTCGAATATGCTTGTTCACTTTGATCGCCTTTTTTCAAATTGGAAACAGAGGCTGGAAAACGCACATTCCAAAAAGCTTTTTCGGATCCATACAGTTCGAACTGCGCAAATCGTTTGAGCGTTTTCGGTCTAAAATCGCTAAAGTATCGTCGGCTTCAGTTAGAGCTCACACTTTGCTTCGAAATTGTTGTTGATTACTCTGATATTATATCTGCCTCAATATTCTCTTACTCAGATCGGCGTATTTTTTCACGATCTCATAGGTTCAATTGTTCTCATCCTTAAATTCCGTTTATAATTTCTTCTCTTTTCGTCTTGCCCGAGTGTAAAGTACATTTCCAAGTGATATGTTTACAGGGATCTAGTGTTTCCGCCTTCACAAACCACTTAAATTACTGCGATCTCGAAAAAAAAAACGAATGAGTTTGTCTTCAGGTGACAGGTGATTTTGGTCATCGTGATCGTACGCTATATTCCTTCTTATTGTGTTGTTTTTATTTTTGTTTTTGTTCGTTCTTTATTTTGCTCGGTGGAACAAAGACTTTATTACTGCTATTACAAGCATGGTTCATGAATTCATCGGTGAGCCAGAGCACATAGAAAATAATGCGACGAAAAAAAAGTAGGCCAGCGGAATGTATTTGATTTTCTGAGACAGCGACTGCGATGCACAAGAAATGGGTGGGAATGGTTCCAACTGTTCTGTGAAGCGAGCAGCGTAAGCTCGGCAGTTTCATCCACGATTGTGAGTGTCCTGATGGCAAGTGAGCAACTTAGGGAAAGAAAGCGTATTAGGAAAGTAGTCGCAAACAATGATAGCATTTACAAATTCGCGAACACCTCGCTTCACTATCACTGATTCACGATAATATGTGTCAAAAGCAACTATGTGGTTGCCAGTCGCAGACATTTCGATGTGATCGAATAATATTCACCTGTTTTCCGAACATTCATTCACCAAGCAAGTATGGCAATCTCAGCCACGACTGCGAAAAATTGCATGCCGAGCTAGTCATCTCACACATTTCCCTATCTTTTTCAATTCTCCTCTTGAAGGTACTACATTCCAAATGGAGGCATCACAAAAAAACTGTCCCACACATATCACTGACTTTTGATTTGCGCCATTGCCTTGACAGCCGAATTTCGCTCATTGGACGATTCTCCGGTTTTATTATAACAGTCGGATGTACTTAAAAGTGTTAATTTTGGAAACATTTTGGAATTACACTTAAGTTGTGCTGATTCAGCACTAGTGTGGCGCTTCAGAAAACTCTCTTCATGCAAAAACTTCGAGAAAATAAAACTGTTAGCATGAGGTAAGTTGCAGATGTTTCCTACGTGCATTGACTTACACTGTTCCACTGATTATTGCTGCGATGACGAATTCTTTACCTCTCGTTTTTGTCGAAATTTTAAAGTTTTTTCGATTTGTATGTGCTTTTCACCTCAATAATATTGCAAGTTTCTCAGGCTAGATGCTTCTGACTGTGCCACACTAATGCGATGGGAAGTTCACCGCATGGTTGACAAGTCATATATTACATAACTTCGGTCCTTATCTGCTACACTCCATAATGACTGTTGTGCAGCGATTGTAGACGAAAATAAATCGTAAGCCAAAGTGCAATGATAAATACTTATTATACGTTATTTGTGATGCACATCAAAAGAGCGCTATTAATCGCCAATAAAAGCAACGAATAAAAAGATTGTCATTAGATTTCCTCGTCAAGCACTACGTAATAAGTGACAAGTGCCTATTGTTTTATATTAATGACTGCTTTCATCTATCGAATAAATGAAATAATAGCTAACCGTCATCAATCTATGATCGCGTAACCGACTGAACTAATCAATTATAAGAATAAGAAATTGAACGATATGAATTTCGTATTACAACGTAGATCTCATCATCATTACTTGTGATTATCGTTTTTTTTTCAACACAAGAAAATAGACGAGAAAATCGCAATTCCAGTTCATTTATATGGATAAAATAATATTATATTTTGGGCTTTGCGACGAAAAAAAAAACTCGGTTGACCTCTCTGATTCTATTAAGGGGAGAAAATTTCAGCGAGAAAATGCTGTAAAAGTGCACTTGCAAAGAGGTGGGGACCAGAACAGAAAAGCAATTCAAGATGTTACGAGACAAGAATGGCATGAACTGGTGATTGAATTTCAGAAGCGCTGAGTGAAAAGCGACGCATAGAAAAGTTAATCTCGGGACTTGCAATTTGCTTCAAACTCAGCCAATTTCTCGTTCGTTACATTAACCGTAGATCGAACGCAGTTTACTTAAGACCTACAACTATAGCTGAGGTTGTCAGCGGTGTGTGATTTGATAATTAGGAGCACTATAATTTCAGATGGGTTAGGCATTACATAAAAGGTGACGCTTCGAATTCACCAAATGTTTCGTTTCATCACAATGGCTGATGAGAATCGGAACAAGTTGAAGATGAAACGCCAACAGTGGGTTCGATCTCGGTCGGCTGGAGACTGTTAGGAAATCTGCTTCGATTAAACAGCACAACCCACTCTATTCATTGCAACTTGAACATGGTAAACGATATTATACCTGGAACCAGTATATTCAGTTACCATTTGTGCAATATACATAAAATTATCGATTCGTGCTTCTTTTATGTTAATGAGATGATCAAAGATTTTCATTCTCAAGAATACATTTATCAAAAAATATTTCACAAAACTGTAAGTTTCATTCGATCGTAATCTTTCTTCGATTGTTTGCCGAAATTATACGTTCGTCAAGTTATAAATAGGCTCGTTTTAAGACAAAGTTGCACAGAAGCAAATTGCAATCTCAGTGCGATTGGAAATCAAAGCCTCAAGACGTGGAAGCAATTTTTGCATGAAATTAGCGGCGCTGCACTCTAAAATGTGAAAAAAAAGTTTTTGATAATTCGTGGATGGAGTCAATAGGAATGTGAATCCTTGAAGTGATCCAAACGCTTAATCTTACATTAATGGATAAAACGATCACCTTCGGTCATCCATAAACAAAATGAAATATGTATATTATCAACAAGAGACATACTATCTATAAACTGAAAATCCATGGTGATAAGGAAACGATAGCGATCATTGTTGTACTTTGGCTTAAGTGGACGATCGGCTTTCTGTTGCGCCGTTGCGTTGTGCACCGTTATTGTGATCACTCAGCCGCACACCGATAGGATCGCACATACAATTCTGGTTTGTGTTGTGTGGGGCCGAGATGTGAGGTGTGAGCGTTTTGCACACAACTGTGTTTTGCTCTCAATCGGCTCGCTTGCGATAGCGGCCAACGACACCAAACGTTCTAACGGTTATCAGCTGTGTATCTTGATTTGCTTTTCTTTTTTTTTTTCTGAAAAGGTTTGGATTCAGTATTTGTTGCTCTGATTTCTTTTATCGTTATAATTTAGATGGGTTTATTTGTCAGAATGGTTTGTACGCTAAATAGTAAAATGTAAACGTGTGTGGTCTTAGACATTATTGCTGTCTCATATTTTTCCAACTCTTCAGTCTAACCTTTTCTGTTGTTTTCTCGATTTTGTTGTACTGTCAGTGAGTTTTCCCAGTTTAATATCTAATAGTTATAATTTTGCTATTCCTACCATTTCCGTTTTCGCATAGTCGTTAGTTTAGTAATTATCTTCGTTGGAGATTAACCGGTCTACTGAGCTTTGAGTTGTTTTTTTTTTCTTTGCATTTTAGCTGCCTTGAATCGTACTGATTTCAACGTTATAATCGATCTTCAGAACTGCAGTATTATACATGGAGGGCACCAAAAACGTCACAGAAAGCGCTGTTATTAGAAGGCCTCGCCAGAGCCCATGGCCCGCAGTTCTGATGGCTGATGCACAACGAATAGTCGATGAGCATTTCACGCCAGGAACCTCCAAGCCTGTTCCCCTTTCAAGCCTCAAGGAAGGTTAGCTTTTGGATAAAGAAGCACTCATTCGCACGATAGCCGATGAAAATATTTTTCTCATATTTTGCATGAATTTATCGCTGTCATGATTTCGAGGTAGAGCTCTCGAAGAAACCCGCTTTTCAAAAAAATTTGGCAAAGAGTGTCAGCGTTTTCTTTGTCTTTTATTTCAATATGTGAATGCAGCGTGTACATTTAGGCTTATCTCATTAAGAATAGTTGTGAAGTAAGCTGTTTTGAGGTGATGTCTTAGCGGAGGATGTTGTCGCGATAAAGCCACACCCGGAAGTACGCACATCTATCAAGGACGGATACGCTGTTATCGGTTAGCACTAATTGTTTGTTCGTCATCTTTTTGTCAGAGCGTGAAATCTTCGATAGTGAAAGTCAAAATAAAAGTTTTTTTTCCAGTTTATTTTAGAAGTCCAGTTCCTTTCAGAGATTGTGAGCTGTGAAATTCTAGCCCAAAAATTGTTACATGCAGAACTTCGTCGGGAAAACCGCGACTTGTATAGAAATCGAGATGGGACAGGGATGGGCTCTCGTGGGTGGTTCATTTAGATGTACGGAAAAGTGGACTTTATGAGTTGAGCTGTAAGGGTTTTTATTAATGCTACGTCAACTCGTTTATGGTGCACTGTTTTTTATGGGGTTGGAGTTTGCCTAATTTATTCATTTGTTTAGCATCTTGCCGCCGTCATACATAAAAAAACTGAGGCGATTATATAGAGAGTTTAATGCTACATGGAATTCATGCGGACTGGCAAGTTGGGGTGTGTGCATACCGCGCCGGTGGATATAATACCTAACCAAGTACACCTATACTTCATAACATCCGCTTCGATCTTCGAATTTTATAATACCGCTGAACAAAACACCCTCATCGGTCCCAAGCTCATTACGACTTGTTGAACTCTTTACTGAAAAAAAAGCGATAAAACCTTTGAGCACAATCCGAAAGGAAACCTAAATATTCATTGAAGATGTTTCAAATTGATCTTTTCCCCATTGAGAGAGTACCGAAAATAAAGAGCCGTTGCCCGATCTGCGAACAGTATGGGCTCAAAGACGTATTCTAGCTTCGCAGGTTTCTAGCTCATTATATTATGTTTCGATTTCTGCATCGGTCTTTATTTAGCGCATCCCTTCAAGTGCATTTAAACTTTACGGTTCGCTCTTTGATACCCCAACTAGATTGAATGGTATGTTTGATTGAGATTTGCCCGCAATGTGCTCATCTAAGAATGCCGTTATGGATCAGGTTGATGAACTCGTAAAGTTGTTGACTTTCAGCATCGGACGGTCCTGGCCTGAGAACTGTTGCTCATAAGACAACTGCTGGCATGCTTTCATCTATAACTTTACAGCCAAATACCGTATGTCGAGTTAATACCGGTTTGGCTTACTGTTTTTCAACCTTCTCCCTTTTTGGTAGCATCTAACAAGTACGGAAGTTCATATTCATTGTTTTTAGAGCTAAGAAGGGAAAGTAATATTAAATGAAAGGAAATGATATCATTGTCATCCTTTGTTTGTTGAGATGTTAGCGCTAATTTCCTCCACGGAAGAAGCAAATGTCCTACGAAAACTTACTATACACTGCTGTATTTGCGTATGTGAATATTTTGGGGCCATGCTTTTTCCATACTGTACCTTAGGGCGGCATCGATAATCCAATTAGAGTTTTCCTAGTGTTTTTTGTTCCTACTTTAGCGCAAATGGTTAAGACATCATAAAAATTTCTTGCAAATTTTTTTCTGCCATGTTAGCCTAATCTGTATGGTCAATAGAATGGTGGCGTAATTGGTCAAAATTTAAGGCTCAATGGTTCCGGATGGGGCAGATGCAGTTGTGCAAGTTGAAGACACTCGTCTTGTAAAACATGATGTGAGTGCATTTCAAACGTTTGTTTTTGCATCCACTTTTATTGCCTTCTCCTATTAAGTTGGCGGCGACCGTACTGTTTTCATGTGGGGCTCAATTATTATTTGAAAGGCGAAAAAATGATATTTTTCTGCGATTATTTCTTAGAGGCGATTCAAGTGATATTCAATTTTCAAAGCACTCCGAAGAGTTTTTAAAAAGAAGGTGCATTCGGGTGATTACAAGACGAATAACACTGCTTACTGTCAATTGTTTGGCAGCGGAACTTGTGAGAGGCCGAGAATTTTACGCCTATGTATAGAAAAATGTTACAAGAAAATTCGTATCATTCGTTTTTGCACTTCACAGTCGCTACGGTAATCGAGTGTTTGAAGCGTACGATGGAATATATAAATGCCCCACACTTACTATAACCGAGCATTTCATACGTGTATTAGAGCTAGGAAAGGAGACGACTCATTCGGTCCGAACATGGAAAGATCCGCTTTTATCTTGCTACGTTTACTTGCAAAGTTGTTGCAAAACAAAACATTCGACCATGCTCAGCGTTTCCTTCATCAGTTATTTGATATTGGGCGCTTTGTGCTTTGAAATTTTTCATTAACAGTGTTTATATTTTTTTCAGAATGTTGAAGAAATTGCAGTAGAAGTACTATCGATTCCCAAAATTGGACAAGATATAAGGTGTGATAGCTTTATTGCCTTAAAGTTTCTTCAAAATTTACGCGGCGTCATCACTAGCTTGCAGCGGTTGTAGTATTCCATCTTTTTAAATTCAGCTTTTACTTTGTTTTCAATACTCTCGGAAGGATTTCATTTTTTGCTGGACCCAATCATCCCATTTTTAGGTAAAATATGTAGATGCTTGGAAGCATTTTGTTTCCATGAAGAACGTATCATGTGCTAATGCTCCCCCATTTATCAGACTTTGCCGAATATCACGAATTCGTTTGTTTTTAGCATTGTTTGAACGTTTGTTTATAACGCAAAGCATTTCCTCATATTTATTTTTTCTTCTACTTCAAAGACAAGTTGAACTGTTCGTAAAAACGCACTTCTTATTAGGGAGCAAATCGTTTCTAATTTTCTACTTCATTTTAACCGTCGAGTTATTCATAGGAAGTAATTCAGTTTCTTGTTTAGAGAGGTCGGAAGTGACATAGCAGTCGGTGATCTGTTACTACGGAAGCATACGGTCATCGGTTCCGCAGAAATTGGTATACTTGCTGGCTCGCAGAGAAAATCAGTCAAAATTTTCAGGCGACCAAAAATTGCTGTTATGTCCACAGGTCATGAGGTTGGGTTATTTCTTTCTATATCTTCATTTCATTCCCTTAACGTCTCTTGGTGTGCTGTTCTGTTGAAGTAAAAAAAGAGTTGCTAACTGTTCTGGTTACCGTATTCACCATTGCATAGGCCACGAATTTGGACCTAAAAGACTTATTGGCTGGGCGACTATCGATTATCGATATTCCATAATTTAAAACGAAATTAGCAGAAAGACGGAAGGGATGCTTGAGATTGCGCAGATTTCATGTTGTATTACAGAGCACATAGATTTTGGAGATTTAATTCGTTCATTAACCGTAATTTGTACTCGACTATTACAATTTGTTTTCGCGTGACATGTACATGCATCTCCTCCTTATGTATTCCGAAGCATTATGCCGCTGTTTTTCTTCCAAAAAGGTCATGTCGAATAGTGATAATGTTAGCTGACGAGGCGAAGGTTGTCTGAAGACCCAGCGACAGTTTAGCTTAACTCTGTTCGCATGTTCTAGCACTTGCGCTTTTCGCATCTCACTGATAATTTCGGCATTCTTTTTGGTTTTGACATGAAAAATCGTTTAAAATATTGGAATCTATTTGCCTGTTTTCGATGCTTTTCGATGCACATAATTTTTTGAGGAATAGTGCCTATTTTAGGGGACATTTTCGCAAGAGACGGAAGGAAACCGACTTCTTTTAGTTCATGAAACAGTTGTTGATTTTCTAACATTCTTTACCATTTTGACAACAGGTTATGGAGATTTTTAATTTAGTTGGTTGACTGGGAAGCGAATGATTGTCCCCTTGGTATGATCAGAGATATAAATCGTCCGCAGCTATTGGCTCTTCTACGAAGTAGTTGTGCTAAGCCAGTCGATATTGGGATCGTGGCAGACAGGTGAGCACACTGCCAGTTATTGTGATTACTGAGGTACAGTCGCATGAGCTTTACAGACTAACATTTCGCATTGTGTACATCCGTAGAAGGGCTTATTAATCGGAAAATCCAAGCTTGTCGAAGACCAATGATCCTCATCTCACAATATCTTAAATTATATTGTACCTTATTTCTTGCATGTTTGAATGCGCCTACATAACATCGTACATATTCTTTGTCAAACAGTTCCCATTATATGCCGTGGTTGATTTTCATTAGTGTTCTGCACGACCATTCACTCTTCTCTTATCCAGCTATACTATAACCTATGTGGCTGCACAGTATAGTACAGTACAACTTCGCAAATACGAACGCAACGCTCGTTGACGCCTCACGATTCAACTGCATCGCTTTGCGTTTCAACTCTCTTTTTCCTTCCACTTCTTCTCTTTTTCCTTTTTTTTTTTTTCACGCCGTCTTCTCTTTTTCCTTATAGTGAGTAGCGGTTTCACCTCAAAATTATGTTGAACTCTTCGACTACCCCGTCTCATCCGAAAATGCAAGGAAAATGAGTGGCGATCGTCGGTCGGATCACTTCTTCCCCTCCCCCCCCCCCC